>CAXHTJ010000914.1:0-157581 GCA_964019445.1 Populus tremula
TGTTTAACTCTTAATCATATATAAGCTGTGAGTGCTTCGGTAGGGAATTAGCTACTGTATTGTACGTAATTAAGTGCTTGAAGTTTGGTCTTGATTGTTGAGTCTCTGTCAAAGTCTTGACGTAAATGAACTTCTGATCTACAATTTCTTTTGGGAATGGAAAGTGGCTTTCTTTTTTAATTAGTTCGTCTTCTAATTTATTTATTTTCCAAGGTTACAAGTATATATGCAAAACAAACCATCGCCATTTCTATATAGCATCTGTCGGTGAGTTCATTTTTCTTGATGGCATTGAAATATATATATATTGCCATGAACAAGCTCACTGACCAGCAAAATTGAAGGCTTAATGCTATTATGTTTCTTTCTGGAAAGAAATGTCAAATGTGGCTGCGGTTTTTGTTTTTTCCCTGCAAATTATGAGAGAGATGTGAAGCTATAGCCAACAACTCTCTTGCTTAATTACTTTGCAACAACGTGAAGTGATGCCATCTCTTTTGGGAGCAAGTGGTGAGGACCATCACCACATCCAATTTGCATGGAAGTCTCGGTGGAGCAGTACCGATGGAATTCCAAATGCCCACATTGCACTCTGTTAATTTCACGAAACTTGTAAAGACTAAAGAGGATCCATTGAATTTGGTCGAGCTTTCACCGGGAATGAGACAAACATGCATCTTAATTATCAATCCGTTCCTATCACTTACAGGTTAACTCGAGATTTAAATATTATACAAGTTTAATATCATAATAAATAGAATTCAGCTGAAAACTCGGGTTAACCAACAACCCGATCAAAAACCTATTAATAAAGCTTTTTTTAAGAGAAAATTTAAATTAATAACAATTAACCCGTGATCCTTGACCTTCCAGGTTCAACAACCATGGTTATTATCCTCAAATCTTAATAAGACAAAATGTATAAGATAGGATAAATCTAAGTAACATCTCCATTTCAAATTCTTTTCTTACAAGTTTGCAACTCTACTTAAAGTAGAATCATCTTGTCACGAATGAGACAAACATTAGGTTCTATGTATTGGCTTGAAGTAGCAAGTTTTGTATGTGCCGAAATTTTACTCAAAATAGATGTTTGGCCCCAAAATAGAAAATGACAATTTTATATATAATTTACAATTGGATATATATAAAAAATGATAGATGACATTACCTCTACCAGCCCGTGCCCTCCCAAAAGAGGAGGTTTTAATCGTAGGGGCCAGCTGGAGAACAACTCGCAAACTCTCATCCTGTGAAACAAAAGATGCCACGAGCACCATATTCCCAATTAGCAGCCATGGATCTTGCAAAATTTCCTCCAATTTTTAAGTCAATTTATTTGTTTGATTATTAATTAAAATTAAATTTGCAGGAATGCCATATTCCCTCCATCCATCCTTAATTTCACTGCTGTTCCTTTAATCAGTGACTAATTTGAGATCTTCAATAAGATCTAGCATGATTTAGATTCAAAATCTTCTTTCAAGAAGAGGAATTAATCAACACTTAATTTTTTGGCCTCCATTCTTGTTCTTGTTATCTTTTTTCTTTCCCCTTAAAAACTATGTGTCAAAATTAAAGGATAATATATTAGCTAGGAAAGAATGCTAGCTTTTAATTATTGGAACCAAAACTATATTATTTCAATTCTAAAAGTCTTGCTGCACATATAAGCCCTTAATTTCTTTCATTGCCGCCATATGATTGACAAAACATAAAAAATCAATCTCCAACAAGGAAAGTGCTTTTAACTTCATTCCATTCATTTCCCTTCTCAACTATGCTTGTCGCGAGCAATGGATAGAAATAATGAAAGATTATGTTTAAAGTAGAGGAATGGATGTGAAATAAAGAAAGATTAACTTAATATCGATCCAATTGTTTGACTAACAAGTAGGGAAAACGATGAGAGTTAATCTATCAAAGTTGAAAGCATGAAAATTAATTATAAAAAATAAAAATAAAAATAAAATTGAAAGGATACGAGTCAAAGGATTGAAGGTATCCCTTCATTTCTTCAAATTTTATTTTTTTTAGATCCATACCTTATCAAATGACAAATACATTCGATCCTCCTCTCCTATATATCCTTCTTTCAATTCCTCTTGACAAATACCTTCTTCATCTATAAGTAAATCGTAACATTGTTAATTTTTTTTCTTTTTTTAGTCTGAAAAGCTTAGGATAGATGGTGCATGGAGTAATCCCACTGAATCACTCCAAATTGCCGGCATGTGCTTTTAAGCTTGAGAGATCTCTGAAACGGCTAAACCCTAATTTACTACAACCTCACATGCCTTGTGTTCTTACTTTTTCCATGGAAGTCATGAGGGTAACACCCCCATTCCTTGTTTGAATGGGCTTTGCAATGCACTTTTAACGGAGCAGTCAGTTTCCTTTGCTTGTTTTTTCTTGTTCTCATTAAAAGAGAGATCAGATCAAGCAAAGGAGAGAAGAGAAAGCTGCTAATTTTATCCTGCATGTCTACACCTCGTCTAAAAGAAGGGAAGATCCTAACCACAAAGGATGAGGCAAGATAGAGAGGCACTATTTTGCCTTCTAATGAATTTGATTTTGATTTTGATAGCTAGAGCTTTTTTCATGTCAAAGGCCATGCATCAAGGCATATCATTATATTGGAGGCCATCTCATTTCTTTAGACCTATGTCCAATAAAATGGGTCATTTTTCTTCTTACACTAACAATCATATCCAAACAAAAAAGGTTGTTCCTGAACAGTACTGGCCACCTTCCTAAATTATAAGCAAAGCTTAATTA
This sequence comes from Populus tremula, assembly GCA_964019445.1. Classification (NCBI taxonomy): domain Eukaryota; kingdom Viridiplantae; phylum Streptophyta; class Magnoliopsida; order Malpighiales; family Salicaceae; genus Populus; species Populus tremula. The sequence continues at coordinate 2,779 of CAXHTJ010000914.1, forward strand.
AAGGTAAAAAAAGAAGCAATTCCATATTTTATTTTGAGATTAATATTGATACATGTAAGGTGGTTTTGTACCATCTTGTTTCTTTATGCTCTCAAAATTTTGTAAATATAAATAGAAAATTTTATTTGTTTTTGTATTTTTTTTATTTAAAAAAAAGTAATAAAAAAACTAATAAGGTAATTTTCAACATTTTTTTTTCAATATCAAACAAAATGATTTTAATGAACCTATGAAAATTTTCCTTTGGTGTATTTCAAGAGACTTAAAGTGGGAAAATAAAAAATAAAAATAAAAATAATGTGTCATGCTTACTATCATAACCCAATTCTGGGTTACTCCCCAAAAATCAATTTTTTTTCAAAATAATAAAAAATAATAATAATAATAAGGGCTGACAACGTGGAGAATGCAAACCGGGGAATCAAGTTGCAATTTTGAAGGAAATTCAAGGCCTAATGTATCTCATTACGCCCAAAAATAGAGAAAAAAAAATACAAATTCAAGGTCAAATTAAATGATTATTGGACGAATTTGCATAAAAATTAAGTCCAATGACATAATTAAATTTTTAATAGGCCAATTTGATTTAATCATGGGTCAAATTGAATTTTAATTATGTTTAAGAATTAATTTGGGTCCAATTGAAGGATTTAATTAAGTGCAAGGACTTAATTACACTTTAAATGGGTCAAATTAATTTTATTTGGGCTTAATTGGTGAAAATTAAGTTTGGGAGCCTAATTTGGGCTTAATTGAGAAGGTTGGAATTTTAAGAGACCAAATTTAATTTTTACCAAGTTAATTGATTGATATTAGGGGCAAAATCATAAGAAAATTGAAGTTTTATGGTCTATTTTAGGTGCAATTAAATCAAATTTAAAGAGGGAGGTATGAAATGAACTTTGGCCAAAATTCGAACTTTGGTACTGTTCATCTTCTTTTTTAAATCTCTGAAATGACAACTCAGGGAGGCCACTTTACAGGTGCATTTAATGCATCTAACGTCCATAAAAATTTACAAATCTTGCACATAAATGATCCTCTGTAATTTCATTACAGCCCCATATAGCTCGTTTAGGCTGAATGACAACCCATCGGCGCCGGCGCCGGCCTAAAGAGGCCAACTCAGTCGGCCTTTTTCTGCAGATTTGACAACTCAGGATGCCTACTTTGAGCCAATGGTTGGAATCCTTACCAACTAAATCAAGGGCTGAATTTTTTTCTCAATGTAGACAAGATTACCCACTTCCACCGCCTATAAATAGAGGTGGATTTAATGGACTGAAGGGAGAGAAAATGGGGTCTAAAGTAAGCTAAAAAATCAACCCCTTCCTGATTTCTGCCACTTTCTATCTTTTTGTCTTTCTCTCTCTCTCCGCCATCCCAACAGCCAACTGCGGCCACAACCACCCTCTCCACCTCACTTATCCCTCTCCACCATTCGCCTCCCCCTCTTCCTCTCCAGCCGCAACAGCCCGCTTGCATCACCATTAATGTTTTCTTCTTCTCCATTGGCCCTCCTGCAGCTGCTGTTTTTTCCTTCAGCTCTGCTTTGAGCAACCAGCACCACCATGCATTGCCAAGACCACCAGCCACTACTGCGTCTGTAATAAGCCACCGTGAACGTCTTTCTCCTTTGCAAAATGTTTTTGCTTCCCATCGTGACCAATGTCGGCCATCATTCATCGCAACGACGCCTTTTGAACCACCATTTAGACTTCTTCATCGCGGCCTCAACCTTCTGCTCCAGGTAAGCTTCCTCTCCGTCCGCACTCTTTCCCCTTCCCTTGTTTCGCCTTCATCTCCCCGCAGTTCAATTGTTTTGAACAGTGGAACGTGAATTATAATTCACATTCCACTGTTCATGCGTGAATAATTTGTGATTCTCTCGTATGTTTTGTCATCGATTTTGCATAATATCAGGTTGTATATTTACACTATAAAATACAAATCTGATATTAAAATACTCGGTTTTCTCCGAAATATTTCAAAAAAAATTCAAAACATTTAAAAAAAATCTCAAAAAAAACTTTTAAATTAATTTCCCTTTTAAAAAAAAAATGTTTTCATGCATACAGCCAAATCCTAAAAATTTTCAAAGCATATTCTCATTAAAAAAATTACATCTTTCTCATGTTTTGAACATTCAAAAATTGGATATTATAACCAGTTTATGATTATCCATTAGGATTTGACCAAAATATCAAAAACGTTTTTCCAACATTGTTTTCTAGGTTCTAGATGTAGACTTTAATATTTGTGGGGTGTAAAATTACACGATAAAGTACACCCTCAGGTATTAAAGATACAAGGTGTAAATAAATACGATGCTAAAATTTAGATTTTATAAGGTTTAGAATTTAACCCAATAAGGTAGAGACTTTCTCATGAAGAGAGATCTGCCTTGAACCTTAGAAAAGACCAACGAATAGAAACCCGACTTAGAAACAAACAATCAAACAACAATGGAACTTACCTTAGGTAGGGTGCACTAGGGGTAATGTGTCTTCCCCTTGCACAACCAGTCCCTTACCCAGACTCTCGCAGACCATAGTTTCCTAGTGATCATAATACTAGGTGGCGATTCCTAAACATTAATCATAATTTTATGATTAAATCCAAAAACCCTTCCCAACACACACACCTCACACGGGAGGCACGACACAGAGCCTTCATCGTCGCCAAATGACGTCATGACACTCGACCCCAGCGACACTTCCATATAGCATTACCGACGAAATAAACTCATCTCTAATATCTGTTGGTAAATCCATTGGTAATATTTAAGTTATGACCTGGCAAGAGGCCCTCCTCTACCCCTACACTATTTTTTTTTTCATTTTCCTCTATAAATAGCAACAAATCTCCCCTATTTTATCACAAATCAAACTCTCATCACCACAAATCCGGCCACCCTAACACTTAGTTAGCATTCCTGTTCTTGTTCATTGGTTTTTAGAATTTATCATATCAAGTAAGCAAAACTACCCTTTTTTATTGAACTTAATTTTAAAATGTTAATTTTTATGTAGTACATGTATTTTGCTTGTGTGTTTAGTTGTTTTATAGCTTTTTTCTATATAAATTTATTGTATGAATATATGATTTGTACATGTTGGGGTTTGTTTGAAATTTTAAAAATTATATTTATTTGTAATTTGATGAAATTGATTTCAATTTTGTGACTTAGATGTTTTTTAATGAAATAAATAATGACTTATTTAATGAGTACATTTCATATGTTTCCATTTTTATTGTTAGTTGAAAATCTCGGTAAATGTAGAAGAATTTGAATTTTTATAGAAAATCGATAACAATTTAAAGGCACTAATAAAATAGATTGAATAATTTTAAGTTAAACCAATGTTAGCTAATTTATTTAACACATGTTGTCATCAATATTCTATATAGGTTTGATATAAGTAATGGATGATTATTCTTGAATGTATTGAGTTTCACCTGAAAGGTTGCGCATGATAGATTTTGTAATAAGGTTGAGGGTTTTTTGACGCATAATCTATTCAAAGAAATATTAGTGGAGGTGGTATTGGATGTCCATGTAAGATGTGTAAAAATAAAAAAACAAATCTGGATCTATATGTAACGATGCATCTTTTATAAAATAGGTTCATAGAGAAATACGTGTGTTCGTTTGCATATGAAAAACTATATATTCATTACGAGACCATGATAGAAATGATGGTTGGGTCAACTTCTAGCTGTAGCAATGTGCATAGAGTTGTAGATGACAATAGTAACCCTTATGCAGTATGGTTATGAATGTGATTGGAATGAATCAAAGTTATGCAAATGAATGTTCAATCATAAATGAAGAACCAAATATAGATACATTTAAGTTTTTTGATCTTTTGAAAGACTCTGACAATTCATTATGAGATAGATGTCCAAATCATAGTAAATTATTAGTCATTGCATAAATGTTCACCATGAAGTCAGATCATGGGCTGAGTGAGACTGATTATGACATAATTACCAAATAGGCGAGAAACATTTTAACTGAAAGGAATCAGCTTAAAGAGAACTTCTATACTGCTAAATCCATGATGGAATCCCTTGATCTAGGATACCAAAAAATCAACATGTGTCTAAACTTCTACATATTGTACGATAGTAAAAAAGTAGATTTGCTAAGTGTATAACATACGAGCGTGCTTATTATAAAATTGGGACTGGCACGAGGAGAATTGTTATCGTAAATAGAAAACTTAGATACTTCCCAATCATTCATAGACTGCAAAGGTTATTCATGTCTCCAAAGACTACTAAGCACACGATGTAGTGAATGGAGTTATAATACACCTTTATAATGGTTAAGCTTGAAAACATTTTAATAAGGTGCATCTTTAGTTTTCAATAAAATTATGAAATGTACGTCTTGGGTTATGTACAAATAGATTCAATCCATCCAGTTCATTTAATGCTCCTTATTCTTGTTGGCCAGTTATACTTACGGTTTACAACTTGTTATCAGGGATGTGTATGAGGTTGAAGTTTATATTTTTATTTACTATCATACCTTATCCTAATAGTCCAAATCAGAATATATATATATGTTTATCTTCAATTGTTGATTGATTAATTGAAACAATTGTAGTCATCTAGGACTATAACCTCTAATGTCTTAAGGAAACAATAATTTTCAAATAAAGAAAGCTTTGATGTGAACTATCAATGATTTTCCTGCATACATAATAGTTTCTGATTGGAGTATACATGGAACATTAGCATGTCCATAATGTATGGAAAATAACAAAGCCTTTACCTTAACAAATAATGGTAAAGTATCTTTTTTTTATTGTCACCAACGATTCTTACCAACTGATCACAAGAAAAAAAAGAACATAAATGATTCTTTCTTGGTTGAGTTGAAAGGAATGTCACACCGTTAGTAGCATCAGGTGAAGTTCTATGACATGGTATTGCAATATGATGACATTATGTTTAGTTTTCATTCCGGTAAGAAAAAGTTTCCTGGTTTTGGTGTGACCCACAATTGGGTAAATCAAAGTGTTTTCTCGAAGCTACCTTTTTGGAAGACTAATATCTCCCGCTATAATCTTTATGTCATGAAAAATGAAAAGAACGTGTTTGAAAATATTTTTAACATGATTATGGACATGACAAGGAAGGCAAATGAATATACCTTTTTTTTGTTAGCGTAAGAATATGAAGTTGGTTTATGATGGATTACGAGTCGTAAAGCTCAAAGTCAGCTTCACCTTAAACAAGAATGCATAGTTACTTGTCTACCAATGACATAAAAGTTTGTATTTTCTTGATGGACATGCTTCAAACATATCTAGATTGATGAGTTTAAAGGATTGTAGATTGTATGGAATGAACAACCACGACTTCTACGTGTTTATACAAATACTTATTCCACTAGCTTACCAAGAATTATCACCAAAAGGGATAAGAGATGCACTCATGGAGATCAGTCACTTCTTTAGAGATATATGTTCTAACAAGTTGTATACACAACACATGGAGATGCTTGAAACAAATATCATCCAAACAATATGCAAACTTGAGATGATATTTCCTTCATCGTTCTTCGATTCAATGGAGCATTTACTCATACATTTACCATTTGAGGCAAAAGTTGGAGGCCTTGTCCAGTATAGTGACACAACCAAAAGATTGATGTCTTCTCCCAAGTGTAGGAGTGTCGAAGTAATAAATAACCCGGCAAGACCGAAGTCGAACCACAGGGAGGTTAATTGTATAAATTATAAATAACAATACAACAACAACAACAACAACAATAGTAATAATAATATTAATAGTAATAATAATAATAATACTAGTAGTAGTAGTAGTAGTAGTAGTAGTAGTAGTAGTAGTAGTAGTAGTAGTACTAATAATAAAGAAAATGAAGAAGTTAATGAAAATTTTGAGATGGAAGATCAATGTGAGAATTAAATAATAATAAAAACAAGTGTCAAGGTTAGAGGATCCACTAATGGTATTTCAAACAAGTATAATATAAACTTTTATTACTCAACTGGAAACCACACACAAAGGAGGTTCCAATAAGATGATTTGTTATTAATAGCTCATTATAAATTATTAACATGATCATATTAATTATCTTATTTAAGTAACACCAAACTTTTAAATATTTTCAGGAATTCATGATGATAACTTATGTTAACAACAAATCAAGTTCCTTTCATAGCACAGGTATAGGTAATACCATACGGTTGGGTTATAAGAGTGCCAAGCATTTGTTGTACCAAGTGTTATACAACACAAATCTAGATTAACCATTTAACAAGCAAGGTATTAAGAATTAGTAAGATAAAAAGATAAGACATGTTAATATTAAACATTAAGGTCCATGTTGAGTTTACAATATACTTATTCTTACACCATTAGTGTAACACTTTTCACCTTGACATAATAAACTTAGCTAAACATAATGAAGAAGAGAAACATAAATAAACAAAACAAGAACATAAAGAAAATACAAGTTAACTAAGTAAAGGAAAGGAAATGAAAAGCATAAACAAGATATTAATGAAAGCAAAACTTAAGAATTACAAAAAATATAAAGAGAGAGAGAAAGAGCAAGTTCTTGATCTGAAAAATCAAGCCCCTAAATTCATGGTAAATGCCTCCTTTTATAGGCCAAAATTCGGAATTATTGATTTGATGACTATTTATTGAATGGGTGGCCAACTCTTGACTTGGTGAAAGTCCTTATCTTCTTGTCTGAATAAAACGAAATTGCTAGCATCAGAACTGGGACCACTTAAAAACATGAAAGTTGTAGGAAATTGTCTAAGCTTTCCAGAAAAAAAAAATGGAGGTCATTTGGACTTCTAGAACTCCAGATATGGGCCAAACACTGAACAGTGTTTGGGCTGTAGGACAGATTTGAACTTCTTAGATCTTGGTGTCCACATGAAAATTGTAGGCCTATGTCTTACTAAATATGTGTAAAAACTTGAGATCATTTTGACATCTAGAACTCGAGATATGACCCAATTACCAAATAGTGTTCTAGTTTGGACTGCACCAACATCTCTTTTCTAAGTTTGGCCCTCTCTTTATCCTTTCAATTTCCATACTTGAACTCATCAATCAATCCTTTGATTTATGTGATAGGCCTGCATTTAAGATGAACATTTACCATATATTAAGGCATTTTATAGTATTAGACTTGTTATTATAAAACATTCTTAGCTAAGGAGTTATTGATACTTCAAGTGCAAAATGATGATATAAAACCTTGATAAATATGCACTTTTAAGTACTAATCATATAAATTAGTGTATCCATTCGAGAGGTTAGGGACGCATGCATCCAAATTAAATATGTATTGTCTTTTTTTTTTAATTCAAAACATTCATTTAATTCCATGTAGATACTTGTTCAACCATAAGAGAAAAGTAAAAAAATAAGGCATGTGTTGAGGCCTCGATATACAAGGCTTATATTATTGAAGAGATCTTAACATTTATCTCATACTATTTTGAGCCTCACTTGAGAACAAGAATCAAATGTGTTTCAAGACATGATGATGATGGGGGAAGTGCCTTTGAGTGGGAATTTTTCAATAGTTTTTCATCATGGATGACCTATTAATAGTTGACAGAAATACAATTAGATGACAATACTTGACATAAATCGAATTCAGACATGCACATAGTTATGTACTATTTAATTGTCATGAACTTAGACCTTTTTATTTAGAAGTATAATACTTAACATGTCGTTATTTTTTAACTTTTTTTTCTCTTATACTAACATAAATTGATAGATTGAATAATTCCTTATAGGTAATATCATTAATTTTTACTATCCTAAAATTCATAGTTGACTAAATCTCAAATTTTTCGATTACAAGATAAATAATTTTCCATGTGGTTCAGATTACATATAATGATTGCTTAATTATTCTTATCTCTCGTAATACTTAATCTCATTACACCTTTCTCATTAACTATTAATAGTTGTAATTATGTAACATGTTTATCAATTGGAAGGGAATTCTATTATTACTTTGAATTTACTATATCTAGAACGAAGTGCTATAATGAGTATTTCAGTCATAGATATTTTTTTTTTCATACTGAAGAGTTTGTTCAGAGTATAACAATATATATGAAGCCCGAGAATAAAGTATACAAAGAGGGGGAGGTTTATAATAATTCAAAATGTTGTTATAATATAAAATAAAGAAAATAATAATAATAATAATAATAATAATAATAAAAGGGTGAAAGATGGGGCCAAAATGGAATTAAGAAGAGATGGGACTATAAATACCCATCCCTTCTCTCATCCATGGCCGGCTGATAATAAGAATAAGGAGGGGGGAGAATTTCAGATTTTTCCTTCATCAAAACTAGGAGTAAACACCTAAAATTAGTAAACCCAAATAAGCCTTGGAATTATTAAGTGGAGGAACACAATCGGGTGGAAGAATTAACAAGAAGAAAAGTGAAGAATTGGTGAAGAAAAGAGGGGGAAGAGTGGCTGACTACATACAAGGAGAAGAAGGCTAAGATTCTTCTAAAATTTGTGAAGAAAAAATTAGATTTCCATCCAAGTAAGGAGTTCTAATTCCAATTTCTATGAAATCAACTTCAATTTGATTAGAAGTTTATGCTTTTCTTGAATTGGGAATTAGGGTTCTTTGACATAAAATGTTGGGAAAATACATAAATGAGTGAGGTTAAATGGATTAGAATAATCTAAGTGACTTAAAGAAGAAGAAGAAGAAGAAATGAATGCATAAAAGAGAGGAAGACTGGTTCTCCTGGGCATGCTCTCTACTGGAATACTACAGAAAGGGAATGAGAACTTATGATGTGCTTAATTAATTAATTTGGTACAAGTGACCTTAAGAGGACATAAAATGAGACGAGAATGCTATGAATAAAGGGAAGGCATGGCTATGACTAATGAGGAAGCAGGGATTTAAGATGAATTGGAGATACTTTCTCCATTAAGCAAAACAGGGCAGGTTCGTTGCCCTGTTTCCTGCGGGGGATTTTGGACCTGAAAACTATAGAATTTAGGGAAGGTCCCCTCATAGAAGTGTAGCTATGAGTGTTAGCTTTCCAACGAATCTGACCCCGCCTAATTTGGAGTCCTAGAACTCCAGATACAAATAAAAAACTAAGGAGAGGTCAAGCTGCTACCCCTGTTGGCAGTTGATAAAACGACGAAATTTAGCCATATTAAGGGTAGAATTTGTTTTCTTGCCCTTCTTAAAGTGTGTCTTGATCTTCAAAAAGAATAAACTGTAATCAAAAATTGAATTTATGATGTCCACTTGGACTGCTAATGAGCTGAAAAGTTAAAGGATAATAATAAGGAATGTAAGTGAGAAAGAAAAGATTTGGTAAAAGAGAAATGAATATTATTTTCAATGTTGATGTTGCGTGTGATATGTTGATTAATATGGAATAATGATGGGTGTTTGTGGTTTCAGGAAGAACCGCAGGAGGAGTACAACAACCACAAGGGAACACAAGTCGAGCGTCCACAGCAGGTAGGTAATTGGTACCTATATCTCCTCTAGTTAATAATTATTTTAACTAACTTTTGAACTATAAAAATTTGGTGCTTATTGATGAGGAAAAAAAAGGGGGAAAGGAAAGGTTAAATGATGAAAAATAAAATAAAATAAAACGGAGAACTAGATTTAATTTATGGGTTCTTTTGGAGGAAATAGACTGTAACAACGAATTTTGGTAACGATTATTTCTTGAATTTGATTTGTTTGTCCCTGATATGGGAGGCTAATGATGTTAACCAAGCTGGATAACATCGACATTACCGGTATGTGAGAGGAGAAATATAAACTTGATTAACTATTCAGTTTCAGAATATTTAATGATATCGGCGGGTGACGTCGATATCGGCAAAATTTATAGACTTGATTAGCTTTCCGAGGTGAAAGCTAATGATGTCAAGAATTTTTGATATCGGCATACCTGAGAACCTCCCAAGGTAATTTGGAACAATGATTAATTATTTTAGTTTTAAAAATAGTTAATGACACAAACTTTTACGTTTCTGTCGGCGTTTTCATGAAACTGATTAGTTGTTCTAGGGCGGGCAACTAAAGACACTAATGGAGGTCATTGGTGTCGGCAATAGTCTTTCTGATAAGGAGAGGGGGGGGAGAAGAAAAAAAAGAAAAAGAATTCTCATATAACCGTTAAAAGGGGTTTGTGGTTGTATTTAGAATCTCATATGATTTAAGTAGATAGATATGTTGTTTAATTTTCTTCTGTAAATTGCTTGTATTTTAATAATTTGTTTTTTTTTATTATATGGAAAATTTATATTTTTGCAGGTTCCTCCCATTCATGTCAGGAATAGATTTTAAGTTCTTTGATCCCTTTTTGTATAAATTAGGAACTTAGGGATTTGTGGTGTAATTTTGTCATGCAGTAAACATGTAACCTATATAGAATATATGTTTGTGTGTGTGTGTGTGTGTGTGTGTGAAATCTTCGTGCTGGAATTGGCTCTTTTAATTATTAACTTATGTGTGTGATGTAAGATGGAGTTTGGGAATGAATATGGTCCTGAGCATAATCTGGAGTGAATTATGCAGTTGATTGTACTAAACATGGATGTGATTATGGATGAGATGTGATTCAAAATGTCTGCAGGTATATTGTCGATAACTTGGGATCTCCCGGTATAGAGGAGACTCTGCCAAAATTTCATTAGAAATTTCGAAGAGTAAAAAAAATTTTGCTCCATCTACCCTTTATAGGGGGAAAGATTAATGAAAAAAAAAACTAATAATAAATTCTAATGAGTTTGAAGTTGATTATTATGAGAAGTTAGAAAATGCCATTAAATTACATATCGTAACGAGTATAATAGAGTCTTTTTATTCAAACTGTAACCTTAAATTTTTATAACACTTTTGAAAAATAAATGGGACATTTTTTTTATAGGATATCTCTACGAAGTCCTTACCTCATCAGACCATATTATATATATTGGTTGATCTATCTAATGAACTTAATACATCTCGTGAATAACCCCCAACAAGAATTTATTCCATAATGGAAATCTCTTGTGCATTGGCTTCATCGTAACGGTCATGTATCCTGCAAATTTTGTTATATATATATATATATATATATTGTCTTTTAACTTTCAACTTAATAGGTATTTGAATCATATTAATGAAACAAATCATTAACCAGTTTTGCATTATATTCATGCATAAGCTAGGTCTTTTAATCTCAACCTTTACAATATTTAATCCATGATATCCCTCATTCGAGATCTTTCATTCATCACAAAATAAACCATTTAATCTTACAAGGTAATTGTGGTATCTACTTAAAAATGACATTATCTATAAAAATACTAACAAAAAGATTTGTTCATTTAAATTTCATCTCTCTATTTTCATTATTTAAAATTCTTGACTTTAGGATATCATCTTTACAATTTCATAAAAATTCAAGTCAAACACATTAATAACATTGTTCTATGATTACCTTATATAATTACACAACTATCTAAGCTTCAACAAGTTTACTTGTTACTAAATTCCATATAGCTAATTCACACTTCATTTCTAACTTTGGTAGTTCATTTAACATAAAATTAAGATTATCATAGCAAATTTACCCTTAAACAATAGTTGAACTTTCTTGTATTTTAACATTGAATAGAACAATTGGAAACCACTAGCCATACATATTTATTGTCACTGCTAATAGAATTTCATTCCACTATTATAATTGTCATCAAATTCATAACATATCAAGAATCATACAACCCCTCTTTTGACATAATTACATTACATAAAACAACTAATATGACATTTTACAACTATACAATAAATAGTTCTCAAAGTATTAATTATATTTGGTCAAAATAATTTGAAATACAATATACATATATCATTAATACCCTCAGCTATATTATATCCCAATGGTCAATTAACTTTTATTATTATAATTTCTAATCTAAATTTTGAACTACACCATTATCCTTTTTGTCATGAAGGTCATCTTCCATCTCACCACTTGGATTTATTAGTTCATGCATTCTTCCTAACTAATACAAACTTTGTCTTCACCCTTTATGAGGATTAGGTTTTCATTAATTCAATTTTATTAATCCAACATTTAGTATCATTAACATGATTAAACCACATTAATTTTATATTAACTATTAAATCTTATACAACGCCTCATTAATAATATGACGAGTAATTTGATGAGTCAATGATTTAGGCATTAATAGTTCTATACGGGGCCATTAATCAATTCACAATCTTGGTCTTGAAGTTAATACATATCATAACCCAAACCTTGTAATCAATCCTACATAACATCATTTTATTTTTCAATAATTTATCATCATCATAAATCAATTTTTCAATCAATCATATGGCACAATGGAACAATTTTACCAAATGAATTATCCTAGACATCAATCAATTGATGCCCTTAACCCAGTCGCGAGTCACTAGTTCTAATAGCCCATCATCAGTCACTAGTTTCTCCACATACATATTCTTGCATTTACACAACAACTGCATATACAATAAAATCACTTTATTAATCAAGAATTTGATACTTTATTCATAACACACAAATTTCACTTTGAGGCAACAACTATCATATTTCATCTTAGTTATACTATCATTAAAACGTACACTGATGCCTCTAGCTCTATTTAGGAAAGCTAATTGATCATTTATTTTTCCTTGTTATACACAATCATATATATACGCAAACACATTTAAAAAAATGACAATAAACGTTACTCTTACAGATTTTATATATAAAAAAATACTAAGATGCAAGACACCTACCATAGATTTATGTGTTTACTTCTACTGTCTTGTCTCTACAGCCTCTCCTATACCACAACAAGATTCAATTTCACAATCAATAACTCTTGTTCATACTAAAATTTCATCAACAATATTCATTTATCTCAAAATCACACATGCAAAAACTTATGCATATTCATTAATTCATGCGTTTTCCATTTTCATCCTCATGATCCTTTGAAGTTATATATCAAGGATAAATTCTCAAGCAAAATTATTGTTATTTACTCAAATTAATGAAACTCACATATTTTGAACATTGTTTAATGTTTCTTTCATAACTCAACCTTTACAATATTCAGATAGGAAGAGAAATCAAATTCAATTATTAGCATACCCCAAATGACTCATTTCACACCCATATAAATTTGTTTATTGAGTTATTGGATGACTTGTTTATGGTTTTTGGTCCCTAACAGGAGTTGGGTAACTCTAAAACAAGCAAGGTTTGTTTTTAATGAAAATTAAAATCTTCAAGCACAAATTTCATGAAGGAACATTTTCAGAATTATGTTATTATCTAGTCTTAAATCTACCTAAATCAGCAAAATTTGTCATGTGGTATATAACCTAACCCTTCTTTGGTATTTCATCCATATATAGAGTTCCATAACTCCAAATAAATTAAAACTTGTTTAAACTGAAATTTAACACATTTGTTTACAACTTTAATGAATGAGAAAGTTTCAAAGTTTATCAATATCAAGTCTCAAACCCAACAAGAAGTCAAACAACAAATTTGTCTAATAGGATTTAGTTCGGTTTGGGCTTTTCTTAGTGTTTAGCTTATATCTAAAATTATATAATTATGATTTAATCAAGAAAAAATTCATTTGAAATATAACATTCATATATACAACTTTAATAAATAAACCAACTCCAATATTTTCAAGTTTAAAATCAATAATTACAATGGGGCATCAGAAATCTGTCTAGGAGTTAGTTCAGCTTAGATATTTCTCAATTTGTAGCTCATATCTAGAGTTATATCACTCCAAATTAATCAAGATCAATTTCATTTGAAAGATAACACCATATCTATAAATTTCCTAAAGAAATCAGCTCTAATTTCTATCATTTTAAAGTTTTAACTTTGAGATATATGGGCTACCGAAACAAACCCTATTTTTGTCAAACTTTAGGATGTCATAATAGCCGTTTTTTTTCCATTTGGGTTGTTGAAAAAACCTTCTTCCACACCTCATTCCATTTAAGAATCACCATCAATCAAAGTGACTTTCCTAACCCAACTTTAACCAAAATTTAGAATTCACTTCTTCTTTTTAGCCTCTACTTAATCATGTTAATTCTTAACACTAACATATAATTATATTTAATAAATTAACCATTTTCCATGCCATTTGTTTCAACAATTTCATTCTATATATTCTAACATTTACTCCCAATAAGTTTCATAATCTTCCTAACCTATTATTGTTAAACACATTCAAATAAAAACAAAACTCCTAATCAATTAAACTAAGGATCTCCATAATTTGATCTTTGATTACTCATAAATTACTCCTTAAACATATTTATCCAACTCAATTTATAAATCTTAACCCATTAATACAATCCTTCAACATTTGTACATATATTTAAATTCATAATTTACTAGAAAAAAAATCAATTGAAATTTGATAATTTATTTAATTTAATTCTAATCATCATCAACACACCATTATATACTAAATATATGCAAAACTTAAACACTCACTCTAGTTCCATAATTCTTCCTTTTTTATCTATTTTTGGCTACCTACTCTCTAAAATCTTTTCATCTCCCATAATTTTATTTTTCTTTAATAACACCATCTAAACCCATCATCATAATCATTTATCACAAGAAACACATCTAATTTACATACTTTCAATAATTTCATAAACCCATCATTATAATCATTTATCACAAGAAACACATAATTTTGTTTCTTTGAGTATTTTTAGTTAGAATCACTCATTCACTCCTCACTTCCATGTTTTTTTCTTGAATTTTCTCTCCTCACTCAAACTTTCTCCTCCTTTTATTTTTTTTTTTTTTTCCTAGCAGGCCCGTCACTTATAAAAAGAGAAAGAATTGAATTTTTCCATATATTTACGAAAAATACCATTATTAAGTCTACATGGTATTATTTTAAAAAATATATTTTGTTCAACTACTAACTGAAAGTTTTACCCAAGGTTTAACATGTCAGGAGGCTACTCATAAACTTTTAGTCTGATTTAACAGTCAAGAGTTACGCTCAATATCGTAAATCTGGTTGGTAAGTGATTTTATGCAAAATTCTGACTTTTCTTGTTTAATCCTTATATAAATCATATCAATTATTCCTCTAAAATCTTGGGACCATTTTACTAGTTTTTAAAATATAATTATTTTATTCCATTTTTTATTTTTTTATGTGGCTTATTACTATTTCATAGTAACATTACTAATTTTTTTTAACTCTTGCCCTTTTTCTTTGTATTATCTTTTCTTATAGATTACCATTTATTACCACACTAATTCCTTGGGATAATTTCATTATTTTCCTTATTCTTTATTACACATCAAAACTCATTATTGATTACGCTAACATTATGAATTTTAAGCTAAAAATCAAAATCCTTATTTTTAACCTAAAAAATTATTTTAATAAAAACAATTTAGCAAGCACAACCAGGTGAATATCTTGTCTTTCGAGATTAAATATTTTGATCTACACATGTGTCTTAATTTTTCAACTTTTATTTTTAGGTATCGTTAATGACTTTTTATTTATTTATTTACATATATAGTTCTTGATTTATTTCATTATATGTATGTATAATTTTTTTTATTTAAACTTAATTTTTTTAAAATATAGAAATGCGTTGAAAAACCAGCATATATAATTATTTAAAAAAATTAAAAAATGTAACCCGGAATAGAGTACGGTCAGATAAGTTGCATGTCCCACATTGCCAGGGTGATAGGTTTTGATTTTTCAATTATTCATAAATAATCAAATGTTTAATGATTTAATTATATTATTATCAATTTATTTTTGTGTTTTCATAATTATTATAATTATGTTTATTAGTATTAGTTGTATTGTGTTTAAACAATAATAGTATTAGGTCTATTCTTATTAAAAATATTTAAACCAAAAGTTGTATAATTTTATTACTTTTCCAACCCGGTATCAATGCTTAATTTTTATAAGAAATTAAAGAAATTTTAAAATATATAGAATATATCAATTTAAATGCTTAAGCACTATCAATTTTTAAAATAAATATCATTGTATCATCACTTGTTTCATAATTATATTAAGAAAAGTGATTTAATTAAAAATAATAATAATAATTCAAATGATATGTAATTCAACTTCTATAACATCATATGCTAATAAACAACCTGATGGATCTTGATGTGCATGATATCAAGTATATGCATCTTAAACCAAATCTTATGATTGGTATAACTAAAAATAGTTTAAAATTAACATATACAAAAAATTTCTATTTAAGAATTTTATTTATTTTCTAACTTGATATTAATATTTTATTTTTTATTTTATTTTTTACTTATATATGTGACGAGATAAACTTAATGTATTTTTTTATTAATTAGAAAAGTATTATTGATCAAGATTTAAATATATTGATACATGATCATAAAATATACTTTATAATTATTATTTTTAATTAATGTGAATGTCTGGATTAATATATATATATATATATATATTTATTTTAACTAATTTTATAAATACTGAAATTAATAATTATATAAACATACACTTGTTTAAACAAACTGATGTATTTTATGAATATCTTAGTTTTATTATATATGGTGAGAGAAGATTGCTTCTACTTCTACATTTGCCAAATTAATGCACAAAAATGGATAAATTTTTTTTTCAGGGTTTGGTGTAATGGATAATATAATTATATCTTGAATTCATCTACATAATTATTACCCTACAAATGCTGTCCCACGCCTACCTTAATTTCGTGGGACAATTCAGAAACTAGCTATATATAACATTATTCATGGAAAAGTTATTGGTCATTATATATAAAATGAAGTTATAAAAATTACTACTTAATTTGGTGTGGTAGGCAAGTCATGACTCTCTGGTTCTAGCTTCTGTTCTACGTATATAAACTAGAATTAGGTACTGGTCTAACTACATGAAGTTAGTTTCTATCTGACCGAGCGAAGATGATGGGTTAATTTAATAATATAATTAAGAAAATATTATTGGTAAATAAATTTAAAAATAACAATAATTAACTATAAAATATAATTTATCAATATTATATTTGGGAGGAGAAGGAACAAAAGCTTATTAGAGACTCATTGTTATTCTAGAGTGGATGCTGCCCCACCAAAACGAGAACATCAAGACGGTCCCAACATCATTACAAAGGTTGCACAACGACATCGAATTAGACAACACATGTCATCAAAGTCACAACTCAAAAAGCAAACCAAGTAAAGTATCATGAAGTGGGCATCTCGCGCATATATTTAAGTGAATAATGATGTTAGTAGGATTACTTAGACGTTTATGATTTAAGGTTTTTTTTTTTTAGGTTGAATAATTAATAGTGAATATAATTATAAATATTGAAGTGAAATGATATGTATCATTGATGTAAGATTAGATCTAAAATGATTGTATCATGCCTTGAAATTATGTATAGAAGTGTAATAAGATATAGTTGATAACTTAGAACTTCCAGGGATAGGAAAAATTCCACCAAAATTTTGATAGATTAAAAAAAAATTCAGTTTGAATAAGTATTAATATGTGCATTTATTCAATTATTTTGAAGATATTACAAAAATAATTTAAAAAATCAATTATATAAATAGATCCAAAACAAAAGGTAATTATTAAAAAACTAAGGATCAAAATTAAAATAAAAATAAATTAGAAACAACTATAAGTTTTTAATTAAAAAATTTAACAAATGAAAAAAAAAAGACTAAATTTTTTTTAGAGAAAAAAAAAACATATCACGGCATATTTACAAAGTTTATTTCCCTTTAGACTTGAGATTCCTCTGTCAATTAGTTTAAATATATCCTTCACATAACACTCACGAAAGGAATAACTGCATTCTGAGCAAAGAATTATAAACACATTAAAGTTTGTAATTAAAAAGAATTCATACAGAGCTTATTACCCATATCTATACAGGTCTCTGTTTTTTTTTTTTCCGAAACAGGAAGGAAACGCTACCTAACCATATTGGACTTCCCTGCTAGTAATGCACATTCTTTATCTAATCCTTCAACCCCCTCGAGGAGAGTTGAATGGTCTGATTTTGGCCCGACAAGGGAACTGAATATATATATATATATATGCGCGCTAAACATGTGACGACATGGATTTAGTATATAGGGAATGTGTACACAAAAGACTGACGCTCTACTTATATTGCAACCCTGTATTTTCATGAACTCATAAAAGCATTGTGGAGTCCGCAGGCTTGCATCTTTGCACCAAGGCAGGCTAGACCCGTCCATTCTTGGCTCCTTTGTGTGGTTGCAGAGATATTACCAGTCGGATAGAATTAGGCTTCAAATTATAGATGATGCTTGAAATTATAGAAAAGAATACCAGATTAAAAGATAAAGAACTAAAAAGTAAAAAATAAAGAAAATACATCACTAACTCTAAATTTACAATGATTTTTATTTTTATCCAAAAATTTATTTTCATCAGTTCTTCGATTTGAGTTAGGAGAGAAAAAATCATTAAAAAACAATGAAAAAAATATAAAGTTATTGGTTGTCACGATTCCAACAATAAAAATGATCAAGTTTAGTGTCAAAAGGTTCCATTCAATGAGAAGAATTTGATGACGATAGTTTTTTTCTCTAAACATGGTGGGAATAACAAATCAAGTTCAATTTTGATTTTTAGGTGTTTAGTTGATTTTTATTTTTTAAATGATTTTGAGGTGTTTCAGGATTGTTAGATGGTTGGTTTTCATAGTGTTTTTAGGTGAAAATTGCTTTAAAAAAAAAAAATTAGGCCAAAAACCCCTTTTGATTTTCCGGCTACCATAATGATAATTGGTGACCAGATTCAGGGCACCAACAAATGATAGGTTGTCTGTTTAATTAAAAAAAAAGAGAGAAAAAAAAAAAAAAAAAAAAAAACTCAAGCGTACCTGAGCTTTTTAATTCAAGCCAAACCCGTATATCTAATTCTTTTTTGTTTTTTATTAATTTAAATTTATATTTTTAAAATTTTAATTAATTTAAAATATTAATAATTTATTAAATTATTAATTTAATTAAGAGCGAAGGAAAAAAATAAATAAAAAAAGCTCAAGCATACTTAGGTTTTTTAATTCAAGCCAGCGTGCTTAAGTTTTTTTTTTTTTGGTTTTTTATTAATTTATATTTAGATTGTAAAAATAAATAAATAATTTAAAATATTAATAATTTATTAAATTCTTAAATTAATTAAAAGCAGACAAAGGCAAGCTCAAGCAGACTTGAGCATTTTAATTCAGTCAAAACCCGAGTGTCTAACATTTTTTTTATTTTTTTATTAATTTAAATTAAGATTAGAAAATTAATTAATTTACATATTAATAATTTATTAAATTCTTAAATTAATTAAGAATGTATTTAGATTTTATTTTATTAAATATCCTTTAATTTTTTATAATATTAGCGAGTTTTTATTTACAGCCCATCATTATTTATTAAAAAAGAACTTTTCTGGTTAATTTTATATATTTTCTGTTAGAAAAACATATGATATCAGCCGCGACAAAACGCATACCAATTACTCCAGTATCATCTACAAGGTCCAAGTTTTGGCGGAAATCAACAACAAAAGGTTTGAGGTGGGGTTCTGGAATCACCAAGCCAGTCAGCATTGCGCCACCACACAATGTTACTCAAATTTTACTGCTATACGAATACAGGAAAACTGCAAAAAATAAATGTCCGTGTAAAATACATGATACAACGCTCAAGCTAATGACAACTTAAGATCTCTCCCCTTGCCAACTTGCTAAGAAGATATGATACCAATCTGATGAAACCAAAGCTCCTCTGCCGAAGTTCGAAATACACTGTTCAAAGTCTTTTTGTATATAGCTTTGAGTTCTCTGTATGAATGATTACTAGTTGGAACAATCAAATCCATGGCAAATGGAAAGCCAAATTATTAGTACCAGAATCAATAAGATCCCGAGGACAACCAACTTGATCTTCATGTTTTGATACCACATTTTCCGTCGAATTTGTGTCCCTTGTTTCTTGTATGCTTGGGCCTAAATTATAAATCAAGGAAAACAGTCAAAGTACTTGTCATGAATGGATTGAGCAGATTTAAGAGTTTGCATGGTTAACCAACCTGATCACGCAGAGTCTCAGTCTTGTCAGCAAGAGTCGCTATGGCTTCACCTCTATCAATAGCCTGGAAAGGGCACATGAGCCATCAAATAAGCAGGTATATGTTGCGGCATGCATTTTGTTTCCATTACCTGTTACCTCATTTCTAACTCTTCAAGCAACACGATACAAACAAGATTCAATCACTTAATTATTGCTTGCAGATGTTAATTTAGACAAGTTTACATGTTTGATCAATGCAATTCATAAAGGTTGTTCCATTTAAAAGCTAATAAATTCTTAGTTCTCGATTTCTACATGAGATTCACCAAACAAACCTTTCAATCTGCAGTACAAGAACTAATCGCACAGGGCTGATCACATCTGTGCAGAGAAAACAACTTATACTATGATAATTTAGACCAATCACCATGCTTAATGTTTTGCAATGCAAGTTGTTTGATCCATACAGGGTTTATGAAATAACTTATCCTGAAACACGGCTATTAACCAGGCAAGGTTCCTTTTCTTTTCCATTTTTAGTGGACTTGCTAAGATTCTTAAGCAAATGTTCTACATTACATTAGTTCTTGCTGTAAAGGTACCTTAACAAGAGAGCAGGCAAAAAAAAGAGTGTAGAACCCCATTCGAAACTCATAAAAATCGTGTCAGAACATAACTTGTTCAAATGAAACTTCCCACCACAATTCCATTTTCATCCAGAAAGGATTTTTTGGTCTCTGATGCTTACTACTACACATTTAGTTTCTTATTTTATAAGCCATCTTAAAAGAGCACAAAGACACATTTAATATATAGAGTGAGCTAGTTTCGACAAGAGCATTACATGATTCTGGTCTTTAAAGATAGCAGAATCTCCCAGCACATCCTAACTATTAAAAGCATTCTTGCCTAGAATTTAATGAGAACTGAGCAAATCCTGGAATAAAATGCTCAAATTGGTGTATAAGAGCACCAGACAAAAAACGCATACTTTAATAGCAATTTAGAAACTGTTTTTTTTTTTTTTTTTCATTTACCTTGTCAATATTTCCTAACATTATGCTTTTAACTTCTGAAACTTGAGCCTTCACTTTTATTAACTTCTCAATCTCTTCAGCGTGGTCAATAATATACTTCATGTGCTCTTTCATAATTGGCCTGAAATAAGGAGCGTATGACTTTACTTTAAAGTACAAAACTCATAGTAAAAAATAAAACATAAATCTTGAAAGACCTTTTCTTTGTGTTCAATGCTTTATGTACTTTCATAGATGCACGTACCCAAACTCCTTATTGAGACTTTTAGCAGCAGCAGTATCAGCTTTACCACCCCCATATCTTTTCTTGAAGTCTGCTTTCATGCGTTCCAAAAATGCAATGGAGATTTGCTTGCTAACAGTTTCTTTGGCAACAACACAATAAGCTGCAAATTGCACAAAACATCATATCAAGGGGAAGCTAGAAGCATTTAAAGTTCCCCACTACATTAGACTGATGCATCTTATTACACCAGATGACAAAGTATCCCAACAGGTTCAAGATTGGATCGAGCAACAAGTGAAGGCGCCTGACCAATCCCAATGAGGGAAGAGAGAGCTGCTCAAGCAACTACAACCTCCCACAAGGTTCGAAAGAAGTGAATAGGGGACCATGTCGTCCTATCTCAGGTTGGGGACATAGTGGACATGGTAGTAGTAAATACTCCAAAATGCAGGCCTGGATTAAATAACGTGGTCACATTTTAGGGTGGACCTACAACCCTTAAGAACATGAAGTCATGGTTGTATTGTAACTAATGTTACTTTGACAACTAAAATTACTTTCCACAGATAGCAGATAAATGATGCACATATATATAAATAAACAAAATATGAAACTCTGATCAAGCATATCAACTTGTTCCATCCCTCAAATTATAACAGGACATGCACAATATATGAATTGTGGGTCTTCCACGACCATTTTGCTATATGATTTCAAAACTTCTTGATGTAAAATTTCAAGGAGTCCGGAAAGACAGTACAGGTCACAGCCAACCCTTCCTACACTCCTCTAGATACAAAGGGGACAAGAAAAAATAGCTTGGACTTATAGGAGATTAAAAAATTTTGCAGCTTCACCTTCAAATATGGTTATGAACTCAAAATTTAGCACAATTCCATTACATTGCCAAATCTTAAGCAATGATCATTCAACAAAAAATTAATAACTCGCTTTTGTAAGATTTTAGAATCTTATACAGACTACAATTTCACTAAAATACTTCTATTGATAGAAAATTGAACATATACATCTTTTGGTAAGGCATGTTTGTAAAATGTACACACAATCTCCATTTATTTGACAATAAAAACAAAAACATAAAACAAAAGGAAACTGAAGATTTACAAATTTTATAAATTATAAAATGATATGCATTTTGATTACTATATTGCAATATTTTGTACTTGCATCTATGTATGTATTGTTTTTTCTTATAATATGGGTGATGTAATAGATGTATTTTATTCCTATCAGTAATCTAAGTGGGCATATAAAATTTGAGAATTAGGACAAATAAATCATACACGCAATCCAAAAACAGAAATAGCACATACACAACTGGACCTCTACTAGAACATCATCTAGCTTCTGCCACTAACAATGGAAAATCAACCCCCCCCCTCCCCTTACCTCACTCAATTTCCTTCGAAACCAGACAATAATTATATTCCCAAAATTACCAGTAACAACAACAAAACTAAGCAAAAACAAAAGAGCCCAAGTTGAGATTTTAGGCTCAAAACAAAGCAAATCCAAAAAGAAAGAAACTTTACCAACAAGATCCATACTTTCACTTGCGAAATAAAACGAAGAGAAAATGGAGGGCCGAGACTGCAAAGGAAGAGAAATTACCGTAGCCATCTTCAACAAGAAAATTAAAGGTATGGTGATCACAATTGTAAGTGAACTTGTCATTAGAAGAAGGGAGTTTTTGAAGGCACTGAGTTGCGATCGCCGGAAAGTTGCCAGTGAACTCGGTGTACTCAGCTAAAATCATTGTCCCTCGAGCCACGAAGCTGTATATGAACGATTCCTGACTCATTTCTTGAGTTAATAGTGCTCTGAGTCAGCTCGGGCAGAGCGACAAAGATTTGCTAAAACGGAATTGTTTTCAGACAAGACAGGAGAGGGGGGCGTTCAGGTTCTACGTTTAAGTGTGTTTTTTAAGCCGTGTTTGGTTTGTGTTTTTCTTTGCTGCTAAGAAAGAATTTTCTCTTAAATTATTTTTGCAAGTAAACGGCGGCGTATTTGGTAAGGAGTGTTATGGTTCATGGAGACCGGTATTAAAATAGACTCTTTCAACTTAAGGCTCCGTTTGTTTGCAGGAAAGTGAATTTTTTTTGGAAAGTGAATTCTGGGGAAAGTGAATTCCGGGAAAGTATTTTCCGATGTTTGGTAGTGTTATGGAAAATGAACTGGAAAACACTTTCCAGTGTTTGGTTATGTCATGGAAAATGAGCTGGAAAATAACTTATTAATATTTTATTTTTCTCAAGTTTTTTAAAATAATGAGGAACAAATCTTACAAATTAAAAAGTTGAATGAGAATGAAATTGAAAAAAAAATATAATTTCATAAATGATCTCAAATAAAACAAATAATAATCAAAATAATAGGGATCAAATCTAAAAAATTAAAAAAAAAATGAAAAATGAAGAAATTAAAATAATAATAATCAACATTTCATAAATTATTTCAAATAAAATAAGTAACAATCAAAAGAATGAGGATCAAATTTGATAAATAAAAAATTTCAATAAAAAAACGATAAGAAAAAAGCAAATAGCAATTATAAAAATAAGGACCAAAGTTAATATAAAAATAAAATTTTAAGAAATGAAATTGAAAAATAAATATTCAAAACAAAATATATATAGCAATCAAAAGTTTGAGGATCAAATTTGATATAATTAGCAAATAATGACATTTCTAAATTTTTCACAACTTCCGGAAAGTATTTTCCCCTCAAATTTTTCAGGAAAACACTTTCCTGAAAACCAAGCCAAATTTTCCTTTTACTGTAAAGTGTTTTCCATTGACCAACTTTCCTACTGGCAAACAAACACAAGAAAGTTTGAAAAGTGCTTTCCCGGAAATCACTTTCCGGAAAACAAACACAGCTAAAAGGAAAACACTTTCCTGAAAACTAAGTCAATTTTTTTTTTTGACTAAAATTAACTGGAAAGTGTTTTCCGTTGACCGGAAAGTGTTTTCCGTTGACTCGAAAGTGTTTTCCGCTGACCAGAAATTGTTTTCCGTTGACCAACTTTCCTAATGACAAACAAACACAGGAAAGTTTGGAAAATGGTTTCCCGGAAACTACTTTCCGGGAAACAAACAAGGCCTAAGAAAATAGACTCTTTCAAATAATAATAATAATAATCCATGATTTGTATTTTCTTTTCAATACGCTACCTTCTTGCTGAAAAAATGTTTACTCCTATGATTCTCCTTAGCCTTGCAAGAATGATAAAACAAGTAACGTTATTTCACAAGGAAAAAATGGGTTAATAATTAATATTTTCAATTTTTTTATATTTGAGTATATATATATATATATATATATATTCAGTTCATAATTATTATTTTTTTTGAAGCGTTTAAGATTCCTTACACACATGTGTACATATACTAATATAAAATACTCGTATATTTTTTTTTTAATTTAAATGTTTTTTAATTTTTGATGAAATAGTGAAAGATACTTTTAAAAAATATTTTTTTATTTAAAAATATATTAAAATAAATTTTTTATTTTTAAAATTAGTACACAAAACTATTAAAAAACTATTTAAAAAAAATATCAATTTAATAATTTTTAAAATATTTTAAAAAAAAATAAATTGAACCGTGTTATAAAACATACAAACATCTAAGGTTCAACTTGAAAGAAACCAAGATTCTTTTCGGCGGCTTTATACTTTAATTAATCTTTTTATAACATAATTTTAGGGGCCCAAATTGGACCGGCAATTATAATACATTAATATTTCAACACTTGTGAGATGTTACCCAACCCAGCAATTATTGCCATGGCACAAAAGTATCCAGGTTGTGCGTGGTGGTGCTTCATTTATGCTTCTTTGTACCTGCGTTTTTGTTGATTTTTTTCATTAAAGGTGGGATGAATTTTATTAATGTCCATGATAAAAGGAAAGAAGAACTCAAAGTTAAATGATAGCTAAAAAATTAATAATATTGAAGTCCAAAGGAACAAATATTCTCATTAATGAATCCAACTATCACCGTTATATAACTGCGTTATGGGAATTACCGGTCTTGTGCGCAAATAATAATGTTATTCCATCCAATAATAATGAGTAATGACAACTAACAAGTATAATTGTAAAACTTTGATAACCCGAGAGGTACAACTGACGGATCAGATTTTAAATTTATTTTTTATAGGTTACTAGTTTGAATTTTACAAATTTTATAACCACTAGAGGCAGGGGTAGAAGAAGGAATAATTAAATATGAAGAGTTATATTTTTATTTTAAAGAGGTGAGCCTAAAATTAAGTGTTTGATCTTATTTGAATTTACTCTTGACCTACATGGAAAGAAAACAATATAATAGCATTATTTTGTGAAATAAAAAATAGAGCCATAAATTTACCCTAATATAAATCTTGTAGCCGATCAAAAACAAAAATAAAAACACAAATTGCGAGCAAAATTTTTCTTCAAAAAGATTAAAGCAGAACCATCAATTAATTTATCTTTCATCAAACAAAACAAGGTAACTTAAATTTAAAATATTTTTTTTTCTTGTTTTGAGATGTTTGTTAATAATTTGATGAGTTATATATATAATTCTACCATTTTTGCTCCTTTTTTTTCTCAGATATGCTAGTTCTACCAATTATTTTTTGAATTCTTGTTATAGTGATTTTTTAAAAATTAATTAGATATATTTTATTAGTTTGTTTTGATTATGCTTACGATATATGTTTTGATTTTAGGTTGAACCATGAACAAAATAAGAAGAATTAATTCTTTTTTTGAAAAAAAAAAGAAAAAATATTGATAACTCACAGTCTACTGAACAAGCTTTTTCAGCGATGAAGATTGTTAAAATAAGACTTCGCAATCGAATGGATGATGATTTTCTTGCAAATTATTTGATTGTCTATATAGAAAAAAAAATTGCTGAAAGATTCACAATTGATATGATAATCGATTATATCTATTTGATGAAAGAACAACAAGCACAATTAAAATAAATATGTAAGAATCATTTTTTATTATTTTTTGCTTTATTTCAAAGTTTATCAAACATAAATAAAGCTTCGCTTTAGCTAATGTTTTTTATATACTTTGTATGTTTATCAAAGTTTATCGAATGGAGGATGATTTTCTTAAAAATTATTTGATTGTCTATATAGAAAAAGAAATTGCTGAAAGATTCACAATTGATATGATAATTGATTATTTCTATTTTATGAAAGAACGACAAGCACAATTAAAATAAATATGTAATAATTATTTTTTTATTATTATTTGTTTTATTTCAAAGTTTATCAAACATAAATAATGCTTCGCTTTAGCTAATGTTTTTTATATACTTTGTAAGTTTATATTTGATAGGTGTAAATACCAACAACATTGAAGTGATGGATGCATTGTGAAGATGAAATTAATTTTATTGCTTTGACTCAATTTAGTATTGCCTCAGATGTCATTAGTCGAAGCTAATCATTAACCAATCAAATGTTCAGATGCGATTTATGAAATCAGTATAACAGGGTAATATCCTTTGAATTGCTTATTCAAATGATTCATAACATTTTGACATTTACTGTAACATAATAGTAGACCCTTTTGTGATGCTCGTACAGATGTTTCGTAATAGTTTAACATTCAGTAAACACAATAATAGATCCTTTATAATACACAAGTTAACATTCTATAATAGTTTAGCATTCAGTATAACACAACATTACACCCTTTGTATTACTCAACCAACCATTTATGATAATTAACATTCAGTATAATACCACGATATATCTTTCATAATACTCATATAACCATTTATGATAATTTTATTTGATATAATACAACAGTAGATCTTTCGTAATACTCATACAACCATTTATCATAATTGCATTCAATATAATACAATAAGAGATCTTTAATAATACTCATACAACCATTCATCACAATTACATTCAATAAAATACAATAGTAGATCTTTTGTAATACTCATACAACCATTTGTCACATTTACATTCAATAAAATGCAACAGTAGATCCTTCGTAATACTCACACAACCATTCGTTACCAGCCCAAATTCATAGTAGCCCAAGCAACATCTCATAATCAGTTTAATATCCATATCAACACAATTTGTAAAAAAAAGTAAGTAGGATTTCTGATTAGTATATATGAATGACAGTTTAAATGTTTTAAAATTCTAAAAATAATTTATAAAAAAATAAAAGTAAGTAGGATTTTTGTTTATGATATTTGAAGGATAGTTTAAATGTTTTTAAATTATAAAAATAATTTATAAAAAAAATAAAAGTGAGAAGGGTTTCTGTTTATGATACTTGAAGGATAGTTTAAATATTTATAAATTATAAAAATAATTGATATAAAAAAAAAGTAAGTAGGATTTCTGTTTAGTATACTTGAATAATTGTTTAAATGTTTTAAAATTATAATATAATTTATATAAAAAAAAATAAGTAGGATTTCTGTTTAGTATAATTGAATGAAAGTTTAAATGTTTTAAAATTCTAAAAATAATTTATATATAAAACAAAGTAAGTAGGACTTATGTTTAGTATACTTGAATGATAATTTAAATGTTTTTAAATTATAAAAATAATTTATATAAAAAAAAAGTAAGTAGGATTTTTGTTTAGTATACTTGAATGATAGTTTAAATGTTTTAAAATTATAAGAATAATTTATATATAAAAAAAAATAGGATTTATATTCAGTATACTTGTATGATAGTTTAAATGTTTTAAAATTATAAGAATAATTTATATAAACAAAAAAGTAAGTAGGATTTTTATTCAGTATATGATTAGTACTTAAAAGTGCATGTTTATCAAGGTGGTTTCCTAGAACTTTCATCAGTACAGGTGGTTTCAATTCTGATGTTAGCAATGATGTTTTGTTGAGACAAAAAGATAAGGATTATTACAAAGTCAAGATGTGGCCACCCACTCAACAATTATTCATCAAATCAATAGTTCCAAATTTTGGCCTATAAAAAGAGGCATTTGCCATGCATTTAGATATCTTGGTGTTCAGATCAAGATCATGCTCTTGCTCTCTTTCTTTATATTTTGTAATGTTTAAGTTTTATTTGATGTTATATTAATTTCATGTTTATGCTTTTCATTTCCTTTCTTTTATTTATATAATTATATTCTTATCTTGTTTATTTATGTTTCTTTCTTTCATTATGTTTAGCTAAATCTATTATGTCAAGGTAAAAAGGTTACACTAATAGTGTAAAAATAAGTATAGTATAAACTCAACATGGACTTTAATGCTTGATACTAACATGTTTTATATTTATTATCTTTCTCACTTTTAATACCTTGCTTGTTAAATGGTTAATCTAGATTTGTGCCGAACAACCCTTAGGACAACAAATGCTTGGCACTTTTATAGCCCAACCGTATGGTATAACCTACACCTGTGCTATGAAAGGAACTTGATTTGTTGTTAACATAAGTTATCACCATGAATACCTGATAATATTTATAAATATTGGCATTACTCGAATAAGATAATTAATGTAATCATGTTAACAATTATAATCTGATTGAAACCTCCTTTGTGTGTGGTTTCCAGTTGAGTAATAAGAGTTTATACTATACTTGTTTGAAGTACCATTAGTGGATCCTCTAACCTTGACATTTATTTTTATTATTGTTTAATCCTTACATCAATTTTACATCTCAAAGCTCTCTTTATTATTACTATTACTATTATTAATATCATTACTACTGCTATTATTACTATTAATGTTATTATTAGTATTAGTAGTAATACTACTACTACTACTAATTATTATTATTGTTGTTGTTGTTGTTGCTATTTATAATTTATATAGCTAACCTCCCTGTGGTTCGACCTCAGTTTTGCACATGGAAGAAGACATCAAGCTTTTGGTCGTGTCAGTATACTTGTATGATAGTTTAAAAGCTTTAAAATTATTGAAATAATTTAAAAAATAAAAGTAAGTAGGATTTATGTTTAGTATACTTGAATGATTGTTTAAATATTTTAAAATTATAAAATAATTTATAAAAAAAAAGTAAGTAGAACTTTTGTTTAGTATACTTGAATAATAGTTTAAATATTTTAAAATTATACAAATAATTTATAAAAAAATTAAAAGAAAGTATGATTTCTGTTTATGATACTTGAAGGATAGTTTAAATGTTTTTAAATTATAAAAATAATTTATAAAAAAAAAATAGGACTTTTATTTAGTATACTTGAATGATAGTTTAAATATTTTAAAATTATAAGAATAATTTATATATATATATAAAAAGGTACGTAGGATTATTGTTCAGTATACTTTTATGACAGTTTAAATATATTAAAATTATAAAAATAATCTATATAAACAAAAAAGTAAGTAGGATTTCTGTTCAGTATACTTGTATGATAATTTAAAAGCTTTTAAATTATTTAAATAATTTATAAAAATAAAAGTAAGTAGGATTTATGTTTAGTATACTTGAATGATTGTTTAAATTTTTTAAAATTATAAAATAATATATAAAAAAAAGTAAGTAGAACTTCTGTTTAGTATACTTGAATAATGTTTTAAAATTATACAAATAATTTATAAAAAAATAAAAGTAAGTAGGATTTCTGTTTATGATACTTGAAGGATAGTTTAAATGTTTTAAAATTATAAAATAATTTATAAAAAAAGTAAGTAGAACTTCTGTTTAGTATACTTGAATAATAGTTTAAATGTTTTAAAATTATACAAATAATTTATAAAAAAAAAAAGTAAGAAGGGTTTCTATTTATGATACTTGAAGGATAGTTTAAATGTTTTAAAATTATAAAATTAATTTGTAAAAAAAGTAAGTAGGATTTCTTATTAGTATATATGAATGACAGTTTAAATGTTTTAAAATTCTAAAAATAATTTATAAAAAAATAAAAGTAAGAAGGGTTTCTATTTATGATACTTGAAGGATAGTTTAAATGTTTTAAAATTATAAAATTAATTTGTAAAAAAAGTAAGTAGGATTTCTTATTAGTATATATGAATGACAGTTTAAATGTTTTAAAATTCTAAAAATAATTTATAAAAAAATAAAAGTAAATAGGATTTCTATTTATGATACTTGAAGGATAATTTAATATAAACAAAAAAGTAAGTAGGA
This sequence comes from Populus tremula, assembly GCA_964019445.1. Classification (NCBI taxonomy): domain Eukaryota; kingdom Viridiplantae; phylum Streptophyta; class Magnoliopsida; order Malpighiales; family Salicaceae; genus Populus; species Populus tremula. Next base: position 33,392 of record CAXHTJ010000914.1, read on the forward strand.
TTTTTGTTTAGTATAGTTGTATGATAGTTTAAAAGCATTAAAATTATAAAATAATTTATAAAAAATAAAAATAAGTAGGATATTTATTTATAATACTTGAAGGATAGTTTAAATGTTTTAAAATTATAAGAATAATTTATGTGTGTATATATATATATATATATATATAAAGCAAGTAAAAGTTTTGTTCAGTATACTTGAATGATTGTTTAAATGTTTTAAAATTATAAGAATAATTTATATAAACAAAAAAATAAGTAGGATTTCTGTTTAGTATAGTTGTATGATAGTTTAAAAGCTTTAAAACCATAAAAATAATTTATAAAAAATAAAAGTAAGTAGGATTTCTGTTTATGATACTTGAAGGATAGTTTAAATGTTTTTAAATTATAAAACTAATTTATAAAATATAAAAGTAAGTAGGATTTCTATTTAGTATACTTGAATTATTGTTTAAATGCTTTAAAATTATATATATATAAAGGTAAGTAGGATTTCTGTTTAGTATACTTGAATGACAGTTTAAATGTTTTAAAATTCTAAAAATAATTTATAAAGAAAATGCAAGTAGGACTTCTGTCTAGAATACTTGAATGATAGTTTAAATATTTTAAAATCATACAAATAATTTATAAAAAATAAAAGTAAGTAGGATTTTTGTTTATGATACTTGAAATATAGTTTAAATGTTTTTAAATTATACTAATAATTTATAAATAAATAAAAAGTGAGAAGGGTTTCTGTTTATAATACTTGAACGATGGTTTAAATGTTTTTAAATTATAAAAATAATTTGTAAAAAAAAAGTAAGAAGGATTTATGATTAGTATATATGAATGACAGTTTAAATGTTTTAAAATTATAAAAATAATTTATAAAAAATCAAAGTAAGTAGGATTTTTGTTTATGATACTTGAACGATAGTTTAAATGTTTTTAAATTATAAAAATAATTTGTAAAAAAAAAGTAAGTAGGATTTCTGATTAATATATATGAATGACAATTTAAATGTTTTAAAATTCTAAAAATAATTTATAAAAAATAAAAGTATGTAGGATTTATGTTTATGATACTTAAAGGATAGTTTAAATGTTTTAAAATTATAAGAATAATTTATGTATATAAAAAAAATGCAAGTAAAATTTATATTTAGTATACTTGAATGATTGTTTAAATGTTTTAAAATTATAAGAATAATTTATTTAAACAAAAAAGTAAGTAGGATTTCTGTTTAGTATAGTTGTATAATAGTTTAAAAGCTTTAAAATTATAAAAATAATTTATAAAAAATAAAAGTATGTAGGATTTTTGTTTATGATACTTGAAGGATAGTTTAAATGTTTTTAAATTATAAAACTAATTTATAAAATATAAAAGTAAGTAGGATTTCTATTTAGTATACTTGAATTATTGTTTAAATGTTTTAAAATTATAACAATAATTTATATATATATATATATATATATAAAAGTAAGTAAGATCTCTGTTGCTTCTGCTGAACAATTGATTAACCAATTACAATCTTTCATCCCTGTAATTGATCCCTTCATGGGTCGCATAAATTGGTCAACTAAGGAAAGCCGTAAAAAGATTAGATTGGATTTGAGCCTGCGTTTGTAAAAAATTTGTGTCTTTTGGTTTTATTATTGTGTTTTGTTGTTTCTTATATTTGTTTAAGTGTGTTTCAGGTTTGTCAGTGTTCGTTATTTCAGGTGATGTCTTCTATACTCTATCTTTCTACCTTAAGACATTGAGGACAATGTCTCATTTTGATTGGGGGAAAGGATAGTAGTTGATATATTAAAAAAAAAACTATGTTTTCTATTTCATAAACTATTTGCAAAACTGTTGTTACTAGGATGGCAGAGTAAAATGAGTTTTTTTGTTAAAGTGACTATTGAGACACTTCTTAGTAAATATTCTTAACAAGGTCTATCAGAATACTTCTTAAAATATTCAGGTTTACAAACTCTCGTATTGTTATCACTTGATTCTGCTCATATGCTCATTTAACAAGTATTCTTAAATCTTCATTTTCACACACACACACTTTAACATATGATTGTGGGTTGCATATTCGATTATTACATTATTTATGTTCTTTTGTTAAAGGTAACAACTAAGGAAAACTGATATAGTATATAATATGCTTTTCAAAAAAAAAATGATAATAAAAACATAGATAAGTTTGGTTTCGTAGCCTCCCTAACCTAAACAATTAAGCCTGAAGGGGTGTTTTAACACTTAATACCCCAAAGTCAACTGACTTAGAAGCTATTGGCCCAACGCTTGTTACATGGATTGAGAAGAACAGCTTAAGGGAATCAAACATTACACTATCTATGTATCAGTATCTGCAACCCGAGTTACTAAGCTCGTAGGGGTGTCTCAACACCTAATGTCCTAAATCCAACTGGTCTGGGAGTCTTTAGCTGAAAGCCCGTTACATGGGTTAAAGATGCATTGTGTTTTAAGTTATATGTGTGTGTGTGTGTGTGTGTGTTTGTGTGTCTATATATATATATATATATATATATATATATATATATATATATATATATTTTAAAAAAAGATAATAATCCTAACCCAAGGAAGTTAACCTTAAACATTAGAATAAAAATTTTGTTTTCTTCCAATTAAAGCCCCATAACTATATGTTGAAATTTTTAGCACAAAAAAAAAAGGTTTATTAATATCTTGTTTAAGAGGTATTGAGTAGATATATGAATTTAATGAGAATTTATTTATCTGGATAGATTAATGGAAGTTGAATGATAAATGCCTTGCTTTGTGGAATTTGCAAATTGTTTTTCTATTTTAACACTTTAATTACTAAGGACTAGTAATAAGCTGGTTGGGGGGGGTGATTAGTACTTAAAAGTGCACTTTTATCAAGGTTTTATATCATTATTTTGCACTTGTAGTATCAATAACTCCTTAACTAAAGTATGTTTTATAATAACATACCTAATAAAATAAGATACCTTTAATTTGTGGTTAATGTTCATCTTAAATACAGGCCTATCACATAAATGAAAGGATTGATTGATGAGTTTAAGTATTGAAATTGAAAGGACAAAGAGAGGGCCAAACTTAGAAAAGAGATGTTGGTGCAATTCAAACTGGAACACTGTTCGGTAATTGGGTCATATCTTGAGTTCTAGATGTCCAAATGACTTCAATTTTTAGGACAAATTTGGTAAGACATAGGCCTATAACTTTCATGTGGAGTCCAATATTTAAAAAGGCCGTTTTCAAGTCCAAATTATAGCAACAACAGAGCAAATCTATCCTACAGCCCAGATACTATTCAGTGTTCAGCCCATATCTCGAGTTCCAGAAGTCCAAATGACCTCAATATTTTTTTCCCTGGAAAACTAAGACAATTTCCTATAACCTTCATACGTATAGGTGGATCCAGTTCTGATGCTAGTAATGATGTTTTATTCAGACAAGAAGATAAGGATTTTCACCAAGTCAAGAATTGGTCACCCACTCAACAATTAGATATCAAATCAATAGTTTTAAATTTTGGCCTATAAAAGGAGGCATTTGCCATGCATTTAGGGGCTTGGTTGTTCAGATCAAGAATTTTCTCTTCCTATCTCTCTTTATATTTTTTTTTTGTAATTCTTAAGTTTTGCTTTCATTAATATCTTGTTTATGCTTTTCATTTCCTTTCCTTTACTTAGTTAACTTGTATCTTATTTATATTCTTTTTTTGTTTATTTATGTTTCTCTTCTTCATTATGTTTAGCTAAGTTTATTATGTCAAGGTGAAAAATGTTACACTAATGGTGTAAGAATAAGTATAGTGTAAACTCAACATGGACCTTAATGTTTAATATTAACATGTCTTATCTTTTTATCTTACTAATTCTTAATATCTTGCTTGTTAAATGGTTAATCTAGATTTTTGTTGTATAACACTTGGTACAACAAATGCTTGGCACTCTCATAGCCCAACCGTATGGTATTACCTACACTTATGCTATGAAAAGAACTTGATTTGTTGTTAACATAAGTTAGCATCATAAATTCCTGACAATATTTAAAATTTTAGTGTTACTTGAATGATAGTTTGAATGTTTTAAAATTATAAGAATAATTTATATATATAAAAAATAAGTAGGATTTCTGTTTAGTATTCTTGAATGATTATTTCAATTTTTTAAAATTATTAAAATAATTTATATAAAAAATGTAAGTATGATTTGTGTTTAGTATACTTTAATGATAGTTGGAACGTTTTAAAATTATAAAAAAAATTAATTAAGATTTGTGTTTAGTATACTTGAATGATAGTTTGAATGTTTTAAAATTATAAAAATAATTTATAAAACAAAGTAAGTATGATTTGTGTTTAGTATACTTGAATGATAGTTTGAATGTTTTAAAATTATAAGAATAATTTATATTTTAAAAAAAAAAGTAAGTAGGATTTATGTTTAGTATACTTGAATGATAGTTTGAATATTTTAAAATTATAAAAATAATTTATATATATATATATATATATATATATATATATAAAGCAAGTAGGATTTGTGGTTATTCTGAATTTTTTAGTTTTAACGTGTGAAAGTGATTCTTGCATTCTTCAGTTCTTAAACGAATTGAATCTGACTTATTAAAGATTAACTGGCTTCATGGCGTCATTCTACTCAATTCCAATAGTGTTGGTGCCTTGGGGCAAGTTTTCATTGTATTACACTCCTATCAGACCTATTTTGGCTTTCCGGGATCAGATCTCAATCTTGATTGTAGGTTGCGTGACTACGTGATCACGAGGTTCGCATCATAGGATCTTTGTTTATGATACTTGAATTATACTTAAAATGTTTTTAAATTATAAAAATATTTTTTTTAAAAAAAAGTAAGTATGCTCTCTATTTCTGATTATTGTATCATAGTTTAAATGTTTTAAAATTGTAAAAATAATTTATATAAAAAAAAGTATGTTGAATTTCTGTTTAGTATACTTAAATGATAATTTAAATATTTTCAAATTATAAATTTTTTTAAAAAAAATAAATAGGATTTCTGATTAGGATACCTCAAAGATTGTTTAAGTGTTTTAAAATTATAGAAGTAATTTATAAAATAACAGTAATTAGGATTTTTATTTATTATACTTAAATAATAGTTTAAATGTTTTAATGTTCTAAAAATAATTTACTAAAAAATATAATTAGGATTTCTATTTAGAACACTTCAAGAATAATTGAAATGTTTTAAAATTATAAATATAATTTATAAAAAAAATATTTCTTTTTATGATACTTTAAGAACAGTTTAAATATTTGAAAATTAGAAACCTAATATATATATATATATATATATATATATATATATATATATATATATATATTTCTTTTTAGAATACTTCAAGGATAGTATAAATGTTTTAAAATTATAAAAATAATTTGTAAAAAAAATAATTAGAATTTCAGTTTAGGATACTTCTAGGATAGTGTAAATGTTTTAAAATTATGAAAATAATTAAAAAAAAAATAATTAGGATTTTTGTTTAGGATACTTGAAGGATAGTTTTAATATTTCAAATTTATAAAAAACATTTATAAGAAAAATAATAAGGATTTCTATTTAGGATACTTAAAGGATAGTTTACATGTTTTAAAACTATCATATATATATAAAACAAATTAAAGCAATTAGGATTTCTGTTTGGAATATTTTAAAGATAGTTTAAATGTTTTAAACTAGAAAAATAATTTATAAAAAAAAGTAGTTAGGATTTATGTTTGGGATAATTCAAAGATAGATTAAATGTTGTAAAATTATAAAAATAATTTATCAAAAAAAGGATTTCTATTTAGGATAGTTCAAGGATAGTTTAAATGTTGTAAAATTATAAAACTAATTTATATAAAAAATAATAATTAAGATTTTTGTTTAAGATACTTCAAGTATAGTTTAAAAGTTTTAAAATTATAAAAATAATTAATAAAAAAAACGTAATTAGGATTTATATTTCGGTTACTTAAAGAATTGTTTAAATATTTTAAAATTATAAAACTAATTTATATATATGAATTAAAGTAATTATGATTTTGTTTAGGATTCTTTAAGGATAGTTTAAAAGTTTTCAAATTAGTTAATGAATATCATAATAAGTTTGTGCTTATCCATTAGGATTTGATCAAAATTTCAAAAACACCATAAAAATCAATTTATTTAATTAAATTTAGGGTATGAATTTTACAATATAATGCATATTTCCAATATTAAATTAAATAAATTGACAAAAATAAAATGTTAGGAATTAATTATAGAATTTAATATTTAGATATATATTACATAATAAAATATATCTCCAAGTATAAAAGATATAAAATAAAAATAAATACACTATTAAAATTGTAGTCTTAGAATGGTTAGGATTTAGCCTAATAAGACATAGACCTCTTTACTAAGGGGGATCTGTCTTGAGCCTACAGAGATACTGATCTCTTTACTAATGAGGACCTTTTTTAAACCTTAGACATACCAATAAATAGAAACATGATTTAGAAAACAATCAATCAATAATGCAGTTTACCATAGGTAGGGTGGGTGCACTTGAGGTTATATATCTTCTCAATGCATAATTAGTCTCCTTACTCATACTCTTGTAAACCAATAGGTTTTCTAGTGACCATAATACTAGATGATGACTCCTCAACCCGTCAAATCATAATTTCATGATTAATCACAACACATTCAAAACCTCCTCGATCAAGGAGAAAGATTTGTTATTCAATGTCGTGCACGCCATGACAATTAATTAAAATTTCATAGCAACTGGACAATAAAAGAGCTCTACAATAAGGTCTATAAACTATTGTATGAGAATTGTATTAGGGTTGATTTAGAATTATTTTCCCTATTTTATTCAGAACTTTTTTATTATTTTTCCGCATTATTTAGGACTTTTTAACTAATATAAATATGGTTATTTAGCTTGTATTTATATTTTTTAGGATAACTTTTGATTTCAAAATAATCTATTATGTGATTATAAATAATTCTTTTAATTTGATTTTTCATTGAACTGCTCTAACTTATTAAAGAATTAGCAAGATTCATAACACTTTGCATACTACTCTGTTCATTTATCTTTAAAGATATTGGGTAAGGGTTTGGTTACTTATAGTCTTGGTAACTATAAATTAACCATAATTGATCAACTATAATTAATTGGGATTGATAATAATCAACCATATGATTGATCAACCATGATTTTATATGTATGCTAAATTTAAATAGAATTTGTTAAATGTTTCCATAAATCTATTAATTAGAAATCATATAATTTGAATACAAAACTCCAATTTTTTGCTATGTTTGTACAATGAAAAATTTATGCAAACGTGTCAACAAGTCACATTGAGTGAGCTCTTATAATATCGAGGTATCTTAGTTGTATCTCATATTGATCATGGTAGTAATAATTTTTTTTTTGTAAATTTCAATTACATCATGTTATTCAAACATTAAAAGTAACAAAATGATTAAATAATTTCTTATTATATAAATATAATGGATAATATATGAAAATTTTGAATAATTTTTATGTGAATGCAATTTTGACATAATATTATGGTTTTTTAAAATCACTTCAAAAGTTCCAACTTTGGTGACTTAAAAAATTCTAAAACTCCAAAAGACTAGCATTACTGCCCTCATTGCTGACCTCTAAACTAAATTACATGACAATTACAAATTACATTGCAATTATAATTACAAAGAAAACTAAGGTAGCTATCGGTTGACTATTAAAAAAAAAATTTGCACCCTTTCAACTGTCACTATAGATTACAATAATTGTTCATTTTTTTTAAGTTTTAGTTTTTAATTATTTTTTTCAATTGCATCTTTTAGTGAGTTGTTTTGGATCTTTATTGGTTGACTATCTTTTATGTTTGCATGTTGTAAATTTAAAATTTCTTATTACATTTTAAAACTTGTTTAAAGGTTAATTTAATGATAAATATTTTGAATTTGTAGTTAAAAAAAACAATTAAAAGAAAAGGAACCAAATTGATAATCAAACAAAAACCGCCAATCTTGAATTAGCATGGAAAAGTGCTTTCTTGTCCCCCTATTTTCATTTTTCTTCTTTCACAATCCTTTTAGTTTTTAGAATTTTATTTTTGATTTAAAATTTCATTCTATTCATTTTTCAGTTTTTTAAAATATTGGCAATTCACCAAGTAATATCTAAATAAATAAGCATTAGCTAAGCAGGTGGACAAAATTCACAACCATTAGCTCATCTTAAAAGACAAATTTGGATACAGCCTAAAATTGGGTATGATGGTTTATTTTCTCACTCGGTTCAAAGTCATGATGAGGACTGATTGGAGATTAGTGTCACTTAAAATATCACAAAGAGATGTAAAAGGCTAGTAAATTGTTGAGCTTTTCCAAAACAAAAATAGTCTCCTCGAGTTTCTGCAAACTACGAAGCCGTTTGGAAATGCAGGTTCCAAATAAGAAGTACCAAAATTGATGCTTTTTATTTGGTAACGCAAGTTTAAAGCTTTTTATTTAGGAACGTGGGATGAGATGTAAGTAACCAAAAATTACTTTCATTTCAAAATCAATATAATTTAACCACTGATAACACAAAAATTAGGAAAACAACATCCAGAATCAATATCCAGTACTTCTACAAGCAATAACAGCAACTGCGAGCAAGCTGACATGCACTATAACTTAAAAAGAAAAGAAAAAAAAAGCAGCTTGCATTGGAATACATCATCAAACCTCTCAAGATGCTGATACCTTGACAGCTTTAAATGCAGGGTGAAGCAAGCCAAGCTCATCCTTCGCTTCAAGTGGATTGCCTGTCTCATTTCTCACTCTCTTAACTCTCCGACTAGCCAGCGATTTATGAGTAAATCCATAAATCTGCAAGATTTGATTATCCCCAAAATTAAATGCGCGATCCATCTGCTTCAAACACCTCTCCACTGAATAATCTCCGAACTTCCCACAAGGCTTGCACCCCACAAAGTGAGTAACAAGCGGCCAACGATGATCACCAAGACCTGGGTGATAATTCTCAATCATTTCCTCATACCTATCAACCAAAATCCCCCAATAACCATGCAAATAATAAGCATTCTCTAAATACACCTTATCACCCCACTTATCCCTTTGTGTAGCCAATAAATAAACCATCGCAGACTGATCATCCGCTTCGAAAACCGGCCTGTTCTTGAGTTCCCTGGTAAGCACCTTCCCTGCTTCATCTCTAATCTTCCCTTTTGGCCCCATTGGTGACCACGCATCCAAAAGATCCAACGACCATTGACAATTCCTCAGCAAAAAACTCCCAGTATTCAATCCAATCCAATTCTTTTGATCATAAACCATTTCATTCCATCCGTGCATGACAAAATTCGAATCCTTATACCTCTCCCACGGCACCTCGAAAGCCATATCCGTAAACATAGCATCACTATCCATCCACCACAAAAACTCAATCTCCGGGTGCGAAATCAATAGCTTCCTAATCAAAGGCAATTTCGCCCAAAACCCTGCCATTTCCGCATCCAGCAATGCCATATTATAAAATATCTCAATTCCATGAAGCCTGCAATAATCAATCTTATTTTTTATAGATTTTAACAAGTAATGATCCCCTACCGGATTCTCACACGGCTTCGGCGAAGATCCAGTTACTAACAAAACACGCGGTTTGTTTGCCCCGATAAAATTGCTAAAATTAGGGTTTTCACTCAACCATTTCGCCCGCTGTTCAACCCAATCTGATATTTTCGGACCCAGAATGTACGGTTTATTCGGATCCGGTTTCTCGTCCTCTCCTTCATCGACCAAGATCTTGTTGATGTCAAATGCGGCATAATTATTCGCATCATTTGCATTACTCGCTTCGTCGTTCTTGTTGTTGTTGGACTGATTCGACTCGGTGAGGACTCGGTGTGGCTCAGCGCGTTTGCGAGAGGCGTAGATGTGGTTTCTGAGGTCGTTGAAGTCTTGTTCTGGCGTACCGAACTTGCCGGCGCCGATTGTGCCACGTAGGACGACTACGGTCATGAAGAGGCAAAGAAGTGTGATTTTTCCGTGGCGGGTTGCTCTTTGGATCTGGCGAACTCGATGAGTCCCGAGGCACCGGTCCAGCATCTTTGAATCAGATTGAGTTGGAAACAAATGATTTGGAATTTAGATCTTCCCTTAAAGTTTATTTAAAATTTTGAGGATCGAAGAATGCAAGGATGAAGACTTGGTTGTAAATAAATGAAATCTTGGGGGTAATTAAAAGGAAATTAGTCGGTGAAGCTGAGGAAGGGAGGGAGGGAGGAAAGATCAGATGAGGAAAATGGGAACAATAAAAAAAATATATTATTATTATTATTTTTATTTGGTTGCATGTTAGCGTTTTTGAGTGTTCATATAGTTATTTTTAAAAGTATATTTTATTTTAAAATATAATAAAATAATATTTTTTTAAAAAAATTATTTTTGATATCAACACATAAAAATAATTTAATAACACAAAAAATATTAATTTTTTAAAAATAAAAATTAAAAGAATATAGTTTTCATCATTCCCTAGCACTGCCTGTGTGGTGTCTCTTGTAGCCTAATTAAAATTGGATTATTATTTATTAAAAACAATTTCATATAATATTTGTTGTTCTAAAAACAGCATTTATTAAACCAATAAATCTATAATTCAATTTATGTCTATTTATTCTTAAGAAATTATGAGGTGAATCTAGTTTATTGTCTAAAATTATGAATCAAAGCCGATAAAACTTTTATAAATCATTAAATTCAATATGTTACATGTAAAAAATTATAAAATGAAAAAGTCATTTTTGTGTATATAAATTTTAAAGAAAGAGAACTTAAGATAATTTTTTAAAATAAAAGTTTAAATTAAATTTTTAATTTTAACGAGTGATAGTGATTCTTGTATTCTTCAATTCTTGAATAAATTGAATTTGACTTATTAAAAATTAACTGGCTTTATGACGTCATTCTATTTTATTCCAATAGTGTTAGTGCCTTGAGACAAGTTTTCATTGTGTCACACTCCTATTGACTTTTCATGATCAGATCGCAATCTTGATTGTGGGTTACGTAACCATATGATCACGAGGTTCATATCAGTTGATATCAGAGCTAGACTTTGAAACAAGGTCATATCCTTATGTTATTTTCATTTTTTTTAGTGTTCCTATAAGTTTTCCAGTGTTTGCGTCAATAATCTTCTTGTTCTATGTGTCCGCATCATCTAAGCAAAAAAAAAAAGGGTTATATTTCATCTTGTTACTCTCTCTAATCATATTAGTATATTTAAAAAAAAACGGAGAGAGATTAGTTGAAATTTGAAAGATGATTCAATTTTGCCGTATAAACACAACTCTTATAGAAACCATAAGCAAATCACCTTGGAATCATTTGAAACTTCATATGGTCTATTGGGGGTGAGATCACATCATATGTTAAATTTGGGCTTATTCTGATATCGTTTGCTTGAGGTTTTAATTTGAGGTTCAATTCTACCGCAGAAACACAACTCTTAGTGAGTTACAAGCAAATCACCTCAAAATCAATTGCAACTTCATATTCTATGTATTGGGGGTGAGATCGCATCATATATTAAATTTGAGCTTATTTTGATATCGTTTGCTTGAGGTTTTATTTGGAGGTTCAATTTTGCCGCAAACTGATCATAGAAGGGGCTAACGACCTATAAACTCAGATTTGTTGTTTTCTTAGTATCCAAATACTATATAGTAAATTCAAGTTCGTTTGGATAGCATTTTATTTAGGTTCCAAAATCGGGTTTTGTCTTGCCGTAACATGTCTATTTTGCCTTATCTTTCAAAACTTGTTTTGTTTCTCTTGATTTTATTCCTACCAATATATTATCATCATATTTGGGATATTTGGCTGTTGTTTGACTCATTTTAATCACTTTTGCACTTTTTTGTTTTCAATCAGTTCTGGTCCAAACAAAAGTCAGATTTGTAATTTCGAATCTAAATCACTGTTGTTACTGTCGTAAACTCTATTCTTGTTATGTCTTCGTCTTCTTCTATTTTTCATATTTGTGTCATGTATTCAGCAAGGGAGAGGGAACGAAGGAGGATTCTAGCTTAAGGATACGAAAAACTAAGCTATGGTTTGGGGGTTTTAGAACAAGAAGTTAATAAGCGTACAATATTATTCTATAATTTTTAAGCTTCATGGGAAGAGGAGGTAAAACGCCAAAAAATGAAAAACGAAGAAGAGCCATTGTTGTTATCATTCAAAAGTATACACACAAGTGGTTAGCACGACATGTGATGCGAACCTCGTGATCACGTGGTCATGCAACCCACAATCAAGATTGAGATCTGATCCCGGAAAGCCGAAATAGGTCTGATAGGAGTGTGACACAATGGAAACTTGTCCCAAGGCACCAACACTATTGGAATTGAGTAGAATGACGCCATGAAGCCAGTTATACTTCGATAAGTCAGATTCAGTTCGTTCAAGAACTGAAAAATGCAAGAATCACTCTTAAACTGAAAAATTCAGAATAATACATGTGATTGTTGCGGTTCCTTCCTGAAATCTGATTGACCTGAATTTTTAACCCAAGGTAGTAAAACATGTCTGGAGAGTCCACATAAAATATTAGTCCGATCCAACAGTCGGATTGAGACTTATGATTGTTGTCGTAAACCTGGACTATTGCACTTTTTACGCAAAAATCTGAATCTGACCTTACTTGGGTCGTATCACAGGGCTGAACCGTATCATCCCTCTTCAAAAAGATTCGCCCTCGAATCTTGAATAGGATTAATAGCGACTTTAGTAGCCTCTTGTTTAAGCCTTCGAAATCCCCTTATTGTTACCACCTTTCTCCAACAACACTGCATAAAAGTGGTAACTAACAAGAATTTCAAATAAGCATGTTGTACTAACCACTTGCGTACATAATTTTGAATGATAACCACAACGACTCTCCTTCATTGTTCATCCTTTTGGCGTTGTACCTCTTTTTCCTATGAAGCTTGAAGATCATAGAATAATCTTTTACACTTATCAATTTCTCGTTCTAAAACCCTCAAACCATGGCTTAGTTTTTCGCATTGTTGATCTACAATCCTCCTCTGTTCCCTCTCCATTGGTGAATACATGACACATATAGGGGAAAAAAAAACAAGAAGACGATGAAAAGAATAGAGTTTATAATATAAGAACATTGATTTAGATTCGAGATTACGAATCTGACTTTTGTTTGGACCAGAACTTATCGAAAAAAAAAAAACAAATGCGAAAGTGATGAAAATGACTCAAACAACAACCAAATATCAAAATATTATGATAGTGTAATGGCGGGAACGAAATCAACAGAAACAAAAAAGTTTTGAAAGAAAACAGACCCGTTACGACAAAACAAGACCCAATTCAGGAACCTAAAGAAACCGATATCCAAATGACCTCGAATTTAATATGTAGTATTACAATACTATGAAAACACCAAAACTCAATTTATAGGTCGTTCTCTTATTTCTAGGTACCCAAACTCCTTGTATGATCAGTTTGCGGCAAAATTGAACCTCCAATTAACCTCCAATTAAACCTCCAGAAGCCGATATCAAAATAAGCCCAAATTTAATATATGGTGCGATATCATCCCCAATACACAGAATATGAAGTTTCAATTGATTCTAAGCTGGTTTGCTTATGGTTCACTAATAGTAGTGTTTCTACGGCAGAATTGAACCTCGAATTAAAACCTCAAACAAACAATATCAGAATAAGCCCAAATTGATATATGATGCGATCCACCCCAATAGACTGAATATGAAGTTTGAATTGACTCCGAGGTGGTTTGGTTATGGTTCACCAAGAATTGTGTTTCTGCGGCATCTTTCAAATTTCAACTAATCACTCTCTTACACTCTTTTTTTTTTCGATATACTGATATGATTAGAGACAGTAATAAGATGAAATATAAACTATTTTTTTCTTGGATGATGCAGACACGAAGAACAAGAAGATGGATGCAAAACACTGAAAAACTTAAGGGAACACCGTATCAATAAAAATAATAAAACGAAAATAATAGAATGATATTACCTTGTTTCAGAGCCTAGCTCTGATACCAACTGATGCGAACCTCGTGATCACGTGTTCATACAACCCACAATCAAGATTGAGATCTGATCCCGGAAAGCCGAAATAGGTCTGATAGGAGTGTGACACAATGGAAACCTGCCCCAAGGCACCAACACTATTGGAATGAGTAGAATGACGCCACGAAGCCAGTTAATCTTCGATAAGTCAGATTCAGTTCGTTCAAGAACTGAAGAATGCAAGAATCACTCTCACACGTTAAAACTGAAAAATTCAGAATAATAATCATCAAGCTGCCGAAATTTTGGCTTACATGAGTTTAAATAGTTCTTGAAAAGTTAACCCTAATGGACCCTTATGTGGACTTATATGAGGTCCACTCAAAACTGGCCCAAAACCCTAAACTGAAAAGCCCATAACCTGATCCAAACAAGCCTTGGACCCTAGCTCAAAACAAAGTTTTAATTAAACCCAAACATTAAAGAAACTAATAAAAAATAAACTAATCTATGTCATTAAATACCACCAGCCCTTCTTTCCTTGTGTAGCAGGATGAATAAGGAATCCTTATAAGAAAAGGATTCCGAAACATTAATGAATCACTGCCACACTTGTAGATTATATTGTAGCTCATTAAAGATCCTTGTGGAACTAGGAAATTCTCAAAACCAGCTGCCACATCCTTGTAGGAAAAGAATCCTAACCAAATAGGAAGTCCACAAGTCAAATGGAAGTAAATAACAAAATCCGTACAGCCTCCGTTGACCAGTATTGCGGTTCCTTCCCGAAATACGATTGACCTGAATTTTTAACCCAAGGTAGTAAAACATGTCTGGAGAGTCCACATAAAATATTAGCCCGATCCAACGGTCGGATTGAGACTTATGATTGTTGCCGTAAACCTGGATTGTTTTTTTACGCTAAAATCTGAATCTGACCTTACTTGGGTCGTATCACAGGATGAACCGTATCAACATGCTTATTTGAAATTCTTGTTAGTCACTACTTCCATACATTGTTGTTAGAGAAAGTTGTATTTGCAATAAGAGAATTTTGAAGGCTTAATGAAAAGGCTAACGAAGTTGCTTCTAATCCTAATAAAGACTCAAGGGCGAATATTCTTGAAGAGGGAGGGAATGATATGATTCAGCCTTGTGATATTATCCAAGCAAGGTCTTATTCAGATTTTGACGTAAGCTTTTCTACCATCCAGTTTTACACTATTGAGCATAACTTTAAATCTAACCATTGGATCGAGCTGAAACTTTACCAGAAGATTTCAAAGGTATATGTCTATGTTGGGGTAAAGTTTTAGGTGAATCGGAGTTCAGAATTGACTTGCCATATAAGCCAGAATAGGCTGTATGAGTTTTGTTATTTACTTTCTTTTGACCCGTGGGCTCCATATTTGGCAAGGATCTTTTTTCTAAATGGACGTGGCACCTTGTTTTAGGAATTTTCTAGTTCCACAATAATCTTAAATTAGCTTAAACATAATTTCCAAGAGTGACAATGATTCATTAATGTTCCAGAATCATTTTTTTATAAGGATTCTGTATTCATCCTAGCAGCACAAGGAATGAAGGGATGAAGCTATTTAATGACATATTAATTATTTTTATTATTTTTCGGCTTAATTAAAACTTTTTTTTTTTTTTAGTTAGGATCCAAAGCTTGTTTGGATGGTTATGGGCCTTTTAGTTTAGGGTTTTTGGGTCAATTTTGTATGTGGATCAATTTAGCCCACAAGGATAAATTCATTATGGTTAATTTTTCAAGAACTGTTTAAACTCATGTAACCAAAATTTCAGGAGTCATTAATGAATATAACTTCTGAATTTTTTAGTTTTAACGTGTGAGAGTGATTCTTGCATTATTCAGTTCTTGAACAAACTCCATCTAACTTATTGAAGATTAATTGGCTTCGTGACGCTATTATACTTCATTCCAATAGTGTTGGTGTCTTGAGACAGGTTTTCATTGTGTCGCACTCCTATCATATCTATTTCGGCTTTTTAAAATCAGATCTCAATCTTGATTGTAGGTTATAGGAGCATGCGATCACCATATTTGCATCACTTATGCTTTCTATTTTAAAAATTCTCAAATTTATTCTAATTGTTTTTTAATATTTTAGTTTTTTTTAATTAAACATGTTTCAATCCTTATTGTTTTGTTTTATCATGAAATAATAATATTTATAATTAAACATGAGTTAATTAAGACACAAGTTTTAAGAGCCTAATTCTATTAACCCAATAATGGTTTCGCACCGGTCAAGATTTTCTCGTTCTTTTCACTTTGAGTTGTATCTTTGGGGACTCTGCATTCATAAACCAAAGATAAGAGGCTATGGCAAAGCTTTTTGTTTGGAGAAGCTCCATCTCCTCATCATAGAGATCACCAAGTAGATTACATTTGGGATTGAATCAACACAAGATCAAGTATATCAAAGAATTAGATACTCAACCATCAGACAAAAAAAAAAATGCAACGGAAATTAATAACAGGGGTTTTAAATCAGAAATCATCATTATCATTATGTAGTGAACATCACAGGGGTTTTTTGTATTACGTCATGAACAGTCCACTTACAATTAACATAATCAACGGAAATTAATCTATCTTAGGCAAATAAAAATTAATATTTATGTCAATAAATTGTTGTTAAGTACAAGATTTTAAAATTCACCTATGAACTATCTTACATATTTGAATTTTCATTTTTATTTATTCCACTCCCATCTTCTTAATAAGGGCATACTACATACAATCAATAATCAAACAATACCCATATATTATAGACACTCAAAATACATAAAAAAAGAAAAAAAAAATTAAAAATAAGAAAATTACAAAAAAAAAAAAAAAATGTTACTGTTATCGTTATGTTTATTTTTATTGATTAATTAATTCCTGCAGCGTGTAATACGACTACACCCGCGAGAGTAAGGATTGGCCTGAGCTCCAGGTCGACAATTATAATACGAGGCGCCGCGTCGCGAACATGGTACAGTGTTCCTCCTCAGCGCACCATAGCTTACGTACCTCGACGTTGCTAGAATGCGCCTGTTGCTCTCTGTGTCCATCCCAAACTCGTCATCCATCAAGCATTCAGCAATGGATCCCCGGCACTCCGACGACGACTCCAAGGGGAGAAAATCAACTGCTGTCGATGATGATAGGCACACACGGACGGCTAGGATTGCAGAAAGTAGAAGGAAAATGTAAAATTTTGAGGTGGTCATTGCTGGGAGATGAGGGTAAGGAAAGAGAAGAAGGTAAGGGGGAAATTGGGAAGTGGAGTCGTCTGCGTGGTTAATAGCTTATAAGTGAGGTTGTGTAGGAAAATGGTATTGGTTTTAGGGATTAATTACGAGAACACCACTTGACTGTCTTTACTTGTGATCTAAGAATGTCAATGAGTTAATGGAAAACCCTTTAATCACTCTTTTGACTCCAGTGCGGTTGAGTTATTTTTTTAAATGTATGTTTATTATTTTGGTAATTTTTTTAGTTTAAAGATATAAATTAAAAAAAAAAAAAAAACCAATCAACTTCTAAAATTATAATTAATATAAAAATATTTTCAACGACCTTTATAAAAATACCAATAAAATTATAATCAAAATCATTGGTTATTAAGCTTTCATTTAAAACTTTGGAAAATTAGTTTGGTGGTTAAAAAATATGCTTGTTTTTTTTTTTAATTTTCTAGGTTCAAATCTTGGAATTATTGTTTGAAAAACATTTATTAAAATTTCTCTAAATATATCATGTAGATGTGAGGTTGTATCTTTAAAATTTTATAAAGAGGGAACTTAATATATCTTTAAAATATATCATGTAAATTTCTCTAAATATATCATGCACAATCTAAAAATAAACCGAGAAGATCCTTACCATAAAAAAGCTATTATCCATGTTGTTGCTCTCTTATATTGTGCATGTATTGTTAATTTGTTATAGCTTAAAATTATATGTTATTTTCTTTTGTTAATATTATTATTGTTGTTATTTTTTCAGTAGTTTATTTTATTATAAAAATATACAATTAAGTTTAATTTGATAATTGTGTAAGTTTTTTTTTCAGTAAAATAAGTTTTGATTTCTATTAATTTTTTATTTCTCAATTATACATTGTGAAAAAAACTATTCTTATTGTATATCTTAAAGTCCATTAAGCCTTTTATTGGAAAAAAAAAACAAAAAACAACTATTTATAAATTCCATTTTGAAAAGAACTTAGATGATCAAAATCAAAATATCCACCAAATTTTCATGGTTGTGAAAAATCATCTCATCTTTATCTTATTCCTTTGAAGATTTTTAAAAGTAAATGAATATTTTAAGAAATCTAGTTTTAATATTAGTATTGTTTGTATAGTAAATCAAAGGGTTAACTTTTGATCTACTTTTATATCATTTTTAGATATTAAATTTATTTTAAAATTTAATTATTAATACTTAAACTGAATTGACCTTAATTTTGAGAGTTTGGAATAATCTATTAGTTAATAAAATCATAAAAAATAATATATATATATTAATAATAATTTCCACGGCCTATAATAATCTTTGTCTAACCAACAAGTCCGGTTAATGGACAGCCCATATGATGCAATGTAATAATAGCAAGCAAAAACATGATAATGAAGGGTTGTTTTTGTTTTTTTTCAAAAGGAAGGAGGATGGATTCTCATTTCTTGGATCAAAATCATGGAGGAGAAGAATGAGATACTTATGGTGCTAAATTAGGTGTGATCTTTATGTGTTCTCATGTCTCATTCATGGAGCAACGTCATCTTGCCGGCATTATTCATTACCGCGTTTTGTGCCGTCAATGGAATTTGATGATGATGATCCGCACATGCCTTAATGAGGTCAATTTTCTTATCTTTTTCATAATGAGAAAAGCAAAATATATCAATCATCATAAATAAATAAATAAATAAAATAGCATTCACATGATGGCATATTTCTTGCTCAATCAACTCCCTCCATCAATAAAAAATAATGTATTTAAAATTATAATTGTTAGATTTAAGAATTGACTAAAACATTTTTAGATTATTGAGCTATCAATTTAACACAAGTCTAAGATAATATTGTTTTATTTTTTTGATATAAGTATTCTTAGAGTCAACATGATTGGGTTAATTGTGTGAAAGGTCAATCATGTATTATCAAGTTAATTTTTTTTTTACTCAATTTAAAATATAGTCTTGGTTAGATTCTGAGCTATGGATATTTTTTCAAATTAATCCTTCAAAATATGGTTTAATATCTAAGTTTAATTGATACACATGTTTCGTCTTTATACAATCTGTTGTTTGAATTTCCTTAACAAAAAAACATGATAATTGATATCTAATGTTTGAATGTTGAACTTAAATGGGATGGTTTTAAAGGGTTAATGGTATCTTATACCAACATTTTGTGATAATTGATATGGTTGGCAGATCTTGCTTGCTTAATTAATCATGTACTTTTGGTCCACTAAAAATAATGAAGAAAAAAGTACGAGGTTTTATTTCTTTTTTACTTCTTGGAAAAAAATGGCCGAGCATTTGATCCCAAGCCCATTTGGGTTATCCTTGAATTCTGAAGAAAAGTGAAAAGGACCAATACAATCCAATCAGGCCCAGCACATAATCCCAAGTTTAGCCAGCTTCTTCTGTCCTCTCCAGGTACGCTCCTAGACTTCTTTCCTGCTTAATATGGCTCTTGAACTAGTTTGTTTCTTTAGAAAACAAGCAAAATGAACATGTGATTATAGTCTCGTGAGTGAATCTATTCAAAATATAAACGAGACTGAAGATTAGAATAAAAACAAAAACAGAATATGCAAAATAATGAAACAACACCTAAATATGTTAAAAATATACTACAAGAAATGAAAACAATAAAAAAAAAACAAATTTTTAAAGTTGACGCAAAACATATCAATTTATATTAAGTTAAGTCTGAATCTAGGACCTAAAGTAAATGATATCCAATTGATCTAAAATGTTAGATACAGTTTGATATCAATCCAAATAGACAAAATATAAAGTTTGAGCAAATTATGATAAGTTTTGATATACGACGTCAACTAATGATGTCCTAAAACCTAATATGTTTAAGGAACAAGTTGTTTGGTATTTTGATAGTGGTAATCAAATATCCATACATTTAATCTCCTTCTCCTTAGCAAAAGAAGTATAAAACTAAAGGTAAAACCTTAGTTCCTACAAAAATACTAATGGTAAAACATATCAACGGGACTTAAAAACCCTCAAACGATAACGCCAGTAACTTTAAATGAGAATGAATATAAATAAAATAAAATGCTTTAAATTTCAAGAACATGAGTGTTTGTTCTTGTTTCTGGTTATCATTAATACTCTGAAAATATATAATGATACGATCCAGACAAGGTCAAATTCGGATTTTAACGTAAAATGTGCAACTATCCAGTTTTACAGCAATAGTCATAATTTTCAATCCTACCATTGGATTGAGCTGAAATTTTACGTGGAGTCTTCAATTGACATGTTGTAATGATACGATCCAGGCAATGTCAAATTCGGATTTTGACCTAAAATGTGCATCTATCTAGTTTTACGGCAATAATTATAATTCTCAATCCTACCATTGGATCGGGTTGAAATTTTACGTGGAGTCTCCTGACATGTTGTCCTACGTTAGGTTAAAATATCATGTCAATCGGAGTTCGGCAAGACATCCAAACACGGGTCAACAGAGGCTATACGAGTTTTGTTATTTACTTCCCTTTTGACTTGTGGACATCCTATTTGGCTAGGATTCTTTTCCTAAAAGGATGTGGCAGCTTATTTTGGAAATCTCCTAATTCTACAAAGATCTTTAATGAGCTGCAACATAGTTTCCAAGTGTGGCAAGGATTCATAAATGTTTCAGAATCCTTTTCTTATAAGGATTCCTTATCCATCCTAACTACAAAAAGGAAAGAAGATTTCAGAATTAATTCCACCTTTAGATTTGATTCTCCTAGCTTATATGAGACTTCTAAAGGGCAACAACTCTGATACTATTATATTTAGGATATTAAATTCGGATTTATTTATTTTATTCTTATTTTCTTCTTAGTTTAGGGGTTATTTATATTATTTGGGTTTAATTGTAAGTGAGCATCATATAAGTCCACATAAAGGGTCTATTAGAGTTTATTTTAGTTTGAAGTCACTATAAATAAGGGTATAACTAGACAAGTAAGGTTAGACAATTCAGATTAATAAAACTTCTTGTTTGCCGCACTTTGTGTGTGTGTGTGTGTGTGTGTGTGTGTGTGTGTGTTGGTGATATAATCTCCCTTCCATGGTTCTCTAAAGAACTGAAAAACGACTCATCAAATAACAATTGTCTTCGTGGTGTCATCCTTATACTTCTCGTTCATGAATCAATATTCGTTAGGTGGCGGTCTCCGTTTCCAATAGTGTTGGTGCCTAGGTACAAGTTATCTTTGTGTCACACACATAAAGTGCGGCAAACAAGAAGTTTTATTAATTTGAATTGTTTAACTTACATGTCTGGTTATGCCTTTATTTATACTGATTTTAAACTTAAATAAACCCTATTGGACCCCCTTAGGTGTACTTATACGAGGCCCACTTACAATTGACCCAAATAAGTAATAATAACCTAAAGACTAAGAAGAAAATAATAAAAATCTGAAAATTACGATCCTAACTATGCTAGAATTAGATTTGCCACTATATTAAGAAGTTCCGAATGGACCCAAATATGATCTGAAGGTAGAATTAATTTTGAATTCTTCTTTCCTTGTTTCAACTAGGATGAATAAGGAATCCTTGTAAGAAAAGAATTCTAAAACATTTATGAATTCTTACCACACTTGAAAACTATGGTGCAGCTCATTAAAGATCTATGTAGAACTAGGAGATTCCCAAAACAAGCTGCCATATCCTTTTAAGAGAAAATATCCTAGCCAAATAAGAAGTCACAAGTCAAAAAGGAAGTGAATAACAAAATTCGTACAACCTTTGTTGACCAGTATTCTGATGCTTTCCCGAATTCTGATTGACCATAAAATTTATCCCAAGGTATTAAAACATGTCAGGAGACTCCACATAAACTTTTAGCTCAATCCAACAGTCGAATTGAGAATTATGACTTTGTTGTAAAATTGGATAGTTGTGCATTTTACATCAATATTCGAATCTGATTGTTTTTTCATTGCCTGGATCATATCACCTCTTTAGAAACAAGATTTGGTCAACTTCTTTACTTAATTGGGAGAAAAAATAGCTGACTTTTTGATACGGTTCAACCTTGTTATACGACCCAAGTAAGGTCAAATTCGGATTTTGGCGTAAAAAGCGTAATAGTCCAAGTTTATGACAGCAGTCATAATTCTCAATCCGACCGCTGGATCGGGCTAATATTTTATGTGGACTTTCCAGACATGTTTTCCTACCTTGGGTTAAAAAGTCAGGTCAATCAGATTTCGGGAAGGCACATCAATACTGGTTAATAAAGGCTATACGAATTTTGTTATTTACTTCCATTTGACTTGTGGACTTTCTATTTGGTTAGGATTCTTTTCCTACAAGGATGTGACAGCTGGTTTTGGAAATTTTCTAGTTCCACAAGGATCTTTAATGAGCTGCAATATAATCTACAAGTGTGGCAATGATTCACTAATGTTTCAAAATCCTTTTCTTATAAGGATTCCTTATTCATCCTAGCTACACAAGGAAAGAAGGGCTAGTGGTATTTAATGAAAAATTAGTTATTTTTATTATTTTCTTTCATTTTTGAGCTTAATTAAAATTTTGTTTTGAGCTAGGATTCAAGACTTGTTTGGATCAGGTTATGAGCTTTTCAGTTTAGGGTTTTTGGGTCAGTTTTGTATGGGGTCAGTTCAGGCTACAAGGCTATATCCATTAGGGTTACTTTTAAGAACTATTTAAATACATGTAACCTAAATTTCGACAGCTTTGATGATCATTACTTCTGAATTTTTCAGTTTTAACGTGTGAGAGTGATTCTTACATTCTTCAGTTCTTAAACGAACTGAAATCTGACTTATC
Organism: Populus tremula; assembly: GCA_964019445.1. NCBI lineage: Eukaryota > Viridiplantae > Streptophyta > Magnoliopsida > Malpighiales > Salicaceae > Populus > Populus tremula. The sequence goes on from CAXHTJ010000914.1 coordinate 56,578, forward strand.
AAAGATTAACTGGCTTCGTGGCATCATTCTACTTATTCCAATAGTGTTGGTGTCTTGGAGCAGGTTTTTATTGTGTCAACCTTCTATTAGACCTATTTCGGCTTTCCAGGATCATATCTCAATCTTGATTGTGGGTTGTGTAACCACATGATCATGAGGTTCGCATTAGCTGGAATCAGAGTATCTGATATAGCACGAATGGATCTCTAATAAAATATACAGACTGATTATTTTGATGAGAAAGTTTTTGTTCTTTCTTTCTTTTTTGTTTATAGGAAAAGTCCAATTCATTTTGACCAAAAGAAAACATAAAAAGTCTTATTTTAAACACTCATGTACAGTTCAAAGAATAAAAAAGAAAAAGAAAAAGAAAAAGACTCGTGCTAATTCTGAGATCATAAAATTGGAGGATGATCAAATTTTCCACAGATCAACATGGTCTGGCATCAGATATGTACAATTTGAAACCTATAACTACAGAATAGAGACAACCAAATATTCTATTGCAAGACAGAGATCAGTCCCATAAAACTTACACCCAAGTTGATGCCTTTGAGGTGCGCTGGTTTATTCCAAGAATAATCACAATTACAGTCACATCATCATGGTATTTTCTCCTCCTACCTGCTGGAATATTCATCAATTCTTCCATGCTGAAACCTGCAATAGCAATGCTAAATTGTTAAGGAATTTATAATGAATAAATTGGAAAAAGGAGGACATATTTGGTATCAAGGAATTTACCTGCACAATCAGCAGCTCTCCCTACAAGCTGCTCTAGTAGAAACTTTGCTGGATCACCATTGGGGTTGCTCATGATGTAAGAATGCACAAGCTTTACTGCCTCATCATTACTGAAGAAATCAAACAAACCATCGCTGCCAACGATAACAAAGTGATCTGATTTTGATATCCTATGCACATTCAGCGATGGTTCAGTAGAAATGTATGGAGGGCTTATGAGGTTACGAACTCGAAGAATACCCATCAGTGCATCATTTAGGTTTTTCTGCATGAACAAGAATATGCAAACATTACAAATAGAGTAAGAATTTCAGGTACATGTACAATGGTTCTTTTGGAATGTCATTGCTAACTTGATTATGGAGATAGATTGAATGAATATCTTACAAACCTTTTTTAAGTATCCAACTCCCAAGGCTCGAGTGACCTTCAGTTTTCCCTTAACTTTTCCACCTGCAATCACTGCTGGGTCATCGGGATGATCAGACAACACTCTACTTCTTTCAAGTTCATTATCTACAGTGTGAGAATCAGTGAGCTGGATAGGTTTTATTCGCCCAAAACCCTTCATATTGCTGCCCTCATCGTATGTTGCCAATACAGCTCTGCTATCACCCAGATTAAGCGTATACAAATCCATCCCATGAAGAAGACCGACCAAGACACATGAACCAACAGATACTAAATCAGGGCGATCCTCCATTTCCTGCTCTACCATGTACAAGAAATCATTCTCAGCCTGACTAAGGGCACGCTGAAGGCTATCTAGCATCCCCTGTCTAAATGAATCAGATGAATCATTAACTAGAGCATTATTAATGGACTTTTTTATACTTGAATTGTTCTTATCAAAAGTTCCTGCCGGTGGTTTCTCTACATGACTATTATTAGCTCCCTTAAAAGCATGTTGAAAGGGACCATGCGGATAGAAAACATTCGAAGCTCCGGTAACATCCTGCTTCAGGTCACAATCTAATAGTCTAGTCTGATGTATGATGTTCTCATATAATGTCCCAGCCAGAAAATCAGCTGCATCTCTTCCATTGAAGCCATCATAGATTGCGCAAAAGAGCCAGCCATTTTCTTCAGAACAGACAGCTTGAACCCTGTCTTCACCAGCAGCTCCACCTGCCACTTGAACTTCCATTGCATTAAGAAAACCTTCATTTCTAGAAGGAGCACTCATGGATCTAAATGAACAAGAATCATATTCAGGTGGACTTGGGGTGGGTGGACTACAACTTAGGTTTGACATAGTGCTTTGAAGAGAAGATGATAATACATCCAACCTTGAAAGAGTTGGTGATGAAGGAATCCTACGAAATGAATTAGGGGAATCCCAGGTGGGAAGTATTTCTGCCCCTATTACACCATTGCAGATATTTGTGTTGGCCAATGTGGCATTCGCACTTAAGGCAGCACCAGACAAGCGAGAGAAGCTGCTATTCTTAGGGATTTTTCCAGGAAGACTTTCAAATCCACTAGGAACCATGCAAGAGCAACCGTTATGGGCATTGCATTCATAACCAAAACTGATCTTGAATTCTCCTTCAGGATTAACTGTATTTTCTCCTAGCATTATTTTTCAATGAAATAAGGAAAGCACCTGCAATTAATCTCTCAATATAGAACATCAAGATGTAAAATTTTACAATTTAAGAGATCAACACACGCATGCTAATGACTATAACACATGATAAATCATAAATAAGAATCAGCCACCGGATACTAGAGATCCTTAGAACACCTTGGGTTCAAAACTTATAATAGGGACGAGAGATCCTTTCAGAAAGCTATGTAAATCTTAAAAGAACACCTTGGGTCCATTTGCTCATCGAGAGATTGTCAGAATCAATCAAGTTTTACCCCCCATGTTAGAATTGTCTCCCAAAGAAGATGATTGCAAGGTAATATTAGGCAACTTGAAAAGGGATCCTAGAGATGCAAATGGAGGAGGGCTTTAGCCTTTAAGAACCTAAAAGCACCTAGACATAGCTTATACACATCCAAATTTCAACCCTATTTTATGCAACTGTAAAACCCATTCAATAGCTTTTTCTTAGATTTTAAGCATCTAAGTTCAATAAGCATCAGAAGATTCAATCAAAATATATCATGTCTATCAAGAAACTCTGAATTTGTTCAGTAATCATGATCCATATTTATACTTGGCCATTCCATGGATTTCATATTCCTTGAAAGATTTATTGTCTATATTGAATTAACTTCTGAAGTTGGCTGACAAGAAAGCACCGTTAAAGACTAGATAGATGATTACTTCAACAAAGAAAAAGCCAAAATCTCCAAATCAAGAAACAGACACCAAATTAAACAAGAAAACAAGAAAAACATTCAAGTATTCAAGAAAACACCGATGGTATCAAAACAGTAAGCCAAATCCATACAGCAATCAAAATTCAAACGAAAAACAGAACATACAGAGCTAAAAAATGAATTCCCACCTCAGTAGTTTGGCCCAAAACAAGGGACCAGACAGAGAATGTAAGCTTGTTGTGTCTCTTAAGTGAAAAGGTGTGGATAGAAGGGCAAGAAGTACTAGAAATAGGCAAGGCAAGATATCTAAGAGAGAAAGATATAGAAGGAAAGATTATATTTTAGGTGGTGGAGAATATATATATAAAGGAAAACAAGAAGAACTTTCTTTTCTTTTGCTTGGTTCACGTTAACCAGTAATTCCCTTCTATGAGTTCTATTTGAACTCTCTTCTCGCTATCTCCTCCGAACTCCAAGCTCCAAACTATATTTTAGTCCCTAAGATTTTCAAAATATTCAACTTAGATTCCTACAGTTTACTTTAACTTTTTCCAATTTCAATTCTTTTGTTTCCAAAAAGTTTCAGCCCCAATTTTTTCTCTCACTTTTCATGTTTTTCTTTTATCTTTTTCTTCTAGGCCACCATACATATGATAATATCCAATAAAGAATGCTTAAAATTTTCAAAAGAAAAAAATTACTTTGGCCCTCCCAAAATTTAAATGCAAGTTCACTTTCTCTTTGTAGTTTTAGAAATTATATTTTATATCATAATATTTATATAGTTGATAATCCTTTATATATTGAGTCAAAATTTAATAAAAAAGCAACCTTATATATAAAGTGTAATTTCTAAAATTACAAAGTGAAAGTGAAATTTGGTTCAAATCTTAGAAAGAATAAGAGTAATTTTTCATTTACAAAAATTAATTTAAAAGGTGTTGCTTGCCCATAATTAGCTTTATTGAGCCATTACAGTATTTGTGGAAAAATGAAAATTCTTGGAAACATCAATTCTTGCATTAGAGTTGATCCCAAAGTTTGAGAGTTTAAATGGATCAGGATGAAAATTTAGTAATACCCTTCTTTGCATTTCCTTTATATGAATAATGGTATTGTAGTTAGTGTATTGTGTTGTTGATTATTATTAAATATAGTTTTTTTTATTTGTAACTGATATATTCAGATGAATTTATGTGTATTTTGATTAAATCTTCGAGCTCTTGTACCCATGCCCATGGAAATTTCTAACACAAGAACAAGGTAAATCACTGGTTTTTACAATAGGGGCGCAAGAAAATGTTGCTAGGGAGATTCAAATCCTGAACTTAATCTTAAGCCCAAGACCTTTATCGTTAGTCCAACCTCTGCTAAGTTGACTTGAAACCTTTAAATTGTTCCCTGACTTGAATTAAGTGTAAAAAAAATTAATTTAAAATTAATATAATTTGACTTGATAAATCAATCTTTAACTTGAATAAAATTTGACTTTTTTCTATTTGAACACAAGATCAAAATATCTCCTATGAAGTTACCACAAATGATAGGCATATCTTTGTGGGTATTTTAAAAAAAAAATTAAGAAAGAAAGAAAGTAACTTTTTATCTGGGAGTTCATTATAAAACTAACAGTAATATTAAGGAGCTGATTTTGTTATTATGAAGAAATACTTCAATTTTTTTAATTTAAAATTTGAAACCAAGACCATCATGCTGACACGGGAGGGTGTTATTAAAGATTGTTTTAAACAAAAAAAAGACATGGTAGGGACTGGCCCAGGGGAAGATGACCCATCAATAGACCAGAGCCCCAAAGTGGATGTTATATGTGCGGACCACAAAGGTATATGAAGTCCACAGTTGCTGCTTTTTTTTTTTTTTGATTAACATGGGTGTCCGGGTCAGCTTGCGTGCACCACGACTAATCCCACGACCCACTGAACATCTTGCAAGCCCAATGAGCAGGTAAGGCACCGTGGGGGTGACAGATATATTGCACAGGGAGGATCCAATAGAAACAAGAAGGGAACAAACTTTCTAGCCCCACTTTCATTGGGACTCGAACCAAAATTCAAAGAAAGGAGAGCTGTCCCAATAACCACTTAGCCACAACCTATTGGTAAGTTGCTGCCTTCTTGACTACACAAGTGTGTTCCTATAAAGAGTGAATTTTGAACCACAGGACCAAGCATTTATGGATTGCTTATTTTCCATGCATTTGGCGTTCAGACTGGATATTAAAATGGCACTCTTTTTGAGGGCGATAAGGAGCAAAAAAACCGAGAAACCGAGAAAAAAAAACCGAACCGAACCTAACCGAAAAAATAACCGGGAAAAAACCGAGCCAAACCGGAAAAAAACCGAGTCAAACAGGAAAAACCGAGCCAAAACCAGAAAAACCGAGCCAAAACCGGAAAAAAATGAGCCAAAACCGAAAAACCGAGCCAAACCGGAAAAAACCGAGCCAAGCCGGTTTTTCCCCTAAAAAAACCGAACCGAACCGAACCGAAACCGGCCGGTTCGAACCGGTTTCGGTTTTTTTTTCCCAAAAAAAATAAATTTCGATTTGATTACTTTTTTTGATAAAAACCGAACCGAACCGGTTTTGCTCACCCCTCAAGCTGATGAAGACTGTAATCAAGTCTCAGCCAAGACAACAATTGTTGAATCAACTTGGCTGCTAAACTATACGTCAACTTTGCCAAATGCTAAATTATTTATTGTTGAAAAGCTCTAAAATCTCAATCTAATATTGAATAAATATATATAAAAATATATATGATTCAACAATTTAGATCTACTTTATACATGAGATAATGATAAATTTATTATAAAATAAAAATAAAAAAATTATAAGATGTTGTATAAAATTCTAATGTGTAGGGTACCGATGCAAATTATAAGCTGTTCCGTTTAATAACTTTGCTCCGTACTTGAGTTGATTTTCAATTGTTTTGCCCGCCCAAACACATACAAAAAGAATCAAATTTTGTTTTTTTCACGTGTAGACAGAAACCCCAACCGACAACACACACAATCATTTCCACTGCGCTACACTCCACTCCGCCCCGCTCCCTCTTCATTTTATTAAAAACCTCAAACTATACAAAACAAACGAAAAACATTGTAAAAAAATAATAAATCTCCTGCAAACTTGTTTTTAAAACACACAAAAATTCCGATTCTTCGATACTTAAACAAATCCAATCAATGGCCAACTCCGATTCTTCCACCGCTACACTTCCTATCGCTCCTGTACACACCACACAACTTCTTTCTCCTCTCCTCTCTCTGTGTCTCCGATTTGATGTCGTGCTTTCGTTTTTTTGTTTGCGAAGCCTAATAATTTTTTTTTTTTGCAGAAGAAAGAAAACACGGTTCCGATTGGTTCAAAGATCGCTGTATGTTTCCTATTATCTATATTTCATTCTAACATTTTGCTGCCTACACTGTTGTAATTGCCCACATTTTTTTAAAATTATTAGGAATTAAATGAATCCAGGAGTGATCTTCTTAACAGAATCCAAGGCTTAAAGCAGGTTAATTTTCTTCTTTTCTTTTTTACATATTTACTTGTATTTTCTTTTCTCCAGTTTTTTATTTTATTTTTGTGACAGGATTTGCAAAGTTGGAGATCGAAGCTGGACACTCAAGTCAAAATCCATCGTGATGTAAGTCATTTTTATTTATTTATTTATTCATTCATTCTGCAATTTTTTCCCATGTAATAGAACGGCAGAGATACACACTTTTACATGTGTTTGATAATGCGGGTGAAACTGCTTTTTCCACGTGGTTTTGGTTTGATGGTTTTGATTTAAGGATGTCGAATCCATCTAAAAATACCAAAAAAGACACCTATTTGATGCGTTTTCAGATGAAAATCACTTTGAAAGCACATCCAAACCGCAATGCCCAAACGGGTGTTTATCAATTTTTTTTTCTTCCTTTTCTTGCCGAATTAGATAGAAAAAAAATTGCTTAGATTTTGGTGGAACTAAAATAATAAAATCTTGGAGATCGAGAATGTGCTTGGAAGATTTTGTGTGAATCATCTGGGAAATGTTGATGCGGCAACAGAATAAGTGCCAAGGCGGCTTGCAGCAAGCAATGTTACCCTGCAATTTTTTAAGGACAACATGCAGTTTGCTCAATTTAGCACTGTGTTAACAGATCATTGGTCCAACATGCCGCGTTTTTGCATTCAATCGTTGTTTGAGTCTCTTGTTCTTCTTTTTATTTTATCCTCTAGAATGGAATTTGTAGATTAAAGAAATGTCTTTTAGTAGTGCATGTATTTCAACTCCAACCCTTACATCTGACCTGAGTGTTCCAAGCATACAGGAAAAGTAATAAAGTGCAAGGAATGTCAGTTTTTAAAATATGCCCCACAACGTTTCTAGGAATGAACCGGAAACCATATCATAATTTGTGGTAATTGTTAGTCTGAAATTTTATACTAAATTTTATAATTGAAAACACACAATTTAGCCATTTTTGCTTTAGCAACTCCCTACCTTCACGTAGTTTTACAAATTTGACTGGATGGATATTTTAGTTGAAGCATTTTACTGATTACATGTATTCTATATCTCTATCCAATAGTGGCTCGCTTATGAGCACCCTTAGTAGTTTATCTAATTAGTTGGTATGAGATGCAATTCAGTTGAATTCAAGACTCTAATGCAAATCTTTCTTGCCTCATTCAGGAGTTATCGGAATTGAAGAAGTCATTGAATGTTGAGGTCGATCAACTTCGTAAGGTAACTGCTGCCTAAGCAATACTGATGCTGTTTTCTTTGGTTATTAATTTTTCTTAACATCTGTCTGAATCAAAATCAGGAATTTCAAGAACTGAAGAACACACTGCAGCAGCAACAAGAAGATGTTACAGCCAGCCTACGGAATTTAGGGGTAAAGGTTTCTTGAAAATTTTCTTCATGTGACTTGTGCATATGATTTGTTGGCTAACTTGGAAGATGCTTTTAGAACTAAATATAAGCCCGTGGTTGATGATTAATGAACTTTTGCAGCTTCAAGACAGCACAGGTGATGCTAAAGAGGCTCAAGAACCCATGCTTGATGTAGAAGACCAGGAAGTACACGCTTCAGTTGAAGAGGTTATTGAGAAAAGAGATGAAAACTAGGATGTTTTGTTATGGAGCGAGTATTTCTTGTACTTTAGCTCTACTGGAGATGAGAGTATCAATCAATTTGCTTTCCTGGCGCTTTCTCTGGTGGCTTGGAGTCAAACTCTGCAACTACGTACTTAGCTTTCCAGTACAAGGCATAAACTTTTTTCTGAAATATATGTTAATTGGCATTTGCATATTTTTTTTAAAGCACCGTTCTCCATATATTTGAATATTTATCGTCTAGTGGAAGCCCAGTATAAAGTAAATTATTTAGACATCTCTTTCTTTGTTCTTTTTTTTTTTTTTTTTCCTAACGTGTGTGCTGGAACTTTTATAGATTGTTTGGTATTGTGGTTCTTATGACCTTGAAGTGCTTTAAAAAATGTTTTTTTTTTTTTGAAAAAAAAATTAAATTGATGCCTTTTTATATGTTTTTGGGATAAAATGTATTCTGAGAACACACTGCATTTTCAACAACTTGGGCGATAAGATTGCCTATTGACGTTCATGTGTTGGCTCATAGTTTTCTTCTCCGTTGTCTTTTGGATTGGCATTGCAGTAGTGTTGAGTCCCCACATAGAGCTTTATGTTTGTGGAAATTTCTTTGATATGGCTGGTAAGGGACTAGTCAGGCAATTGGTTTTACCATCTAGTAGGTTTATTATGGCTATTTTGTGTCCATGATCTGTGGAGACACAGGAAAATGAGGCCATCACGGAGGATACTTTGAGTGCTGACTGCAATCATAAATTCACAGGTTCCTTTAATCTCTCTTTAATAATTGCCATTGATATTCATACCCTATATTTGGCTTTGGATAAGGAAATTAAATTAGGATTAATATCGTTTGCTTCTTTAAAAGGGACGCTCTTGAGATCATTTTTTCTATTCTTTTCTTAAGAAATTTAAATTTCAACCGTTTGTTTCATTGTTATTTGCTTGAAGAATAAAGAAGCATCTTCACAGACACTTTGTTTAACAAGAGATGTAATTGATGCACCACTTACCTGATTATATGATAATACTGAAAGTAGCCATTTTGAAAATTTAAAATTATTCTTTTTATAGGGATATAATATTAATTTTTTTAGATGCTTGGACCCAACCTCCAACCCTGGATGAGCTTAGCCTTTTGCTCTCTTCTTTTCCTTTTTTCTTATTTTTTACACTTCACAATTATTTTTATCGATACGAGTCAAACAAGATCAAATTCAGATTTTGATATAAGATTTTCTATTATTCAATTTTATGCTATTGAGCATAACTCCAAATCAAATTGTTGGATCGAGTTTACCAGAAGATTCTAGAGGTATTTTTTTATATTGAAATAAAATTTCAGGAGAATCATAGTTTAGGAAAGACCTGTGATATAGATTAGGATAGACTGTAAAAATTTTGTTATTTACTTCTTTTTAATTTGTGAACTTTCTATTTGGTAATAATTTTTTTTTTACAAGGATGCGACAACTTGTTTTGAAAGTTTTTTAGTTTTATAAGGATCTTTAATGGACTAGAATATAATTCCCAAATGGGCAAGGATTAATTAATATTCAAAAATTCTTTATTTATCTTAACTAAACAAAAAAGTGATGCGAATCTCGTGATCACGTGGTCACCCAATCCATAATCAAGATTGAGATATAATCCCAAAAACCTGAAATAGGTCTGATAGGAGTAGGACACAATGGAAACATGCCCAAGGCACCAACACTAATGGAATGAGTAAAATGACGCCATGAAGCCAGTTAATCTTTGATAAGTTAGATTCAGTTCGTTTAAGAATTGAAGAATGCAAGAATCACTCTCACACGTTAAAACTGAAAAATTCAGAATAATAATCATCAAAGCTCCTAAATAACCCAAATATAGCAAAAACAAAAATATTTGGACAAAACTAAACAACAAAGATCACGTTTTGAAACTTGAGGCAAATCTAACCTTTTACGCAATTTTTACGTAACAGGATTGAAACCCAGACCAAATGCTCTCAAAATGACCTCAAATTCAATATTTAGTTTTACAACACCATGAGAACACCGAATATCAATTTATAAGTCGTTCTCTTATGTCTAGGTACCCAAACCCCTTGTATGATCAGTTTGCGGCAGAATTGAACCTCCAATCAAAACCTTCAGACGCCGATATCAAAATAAACCCAAATTTCATATATGGTGTGATCTCATCCCCAATACAGAGAGTGTGAAGTTTCAATGGATTCTAAGCTGGTTTGCTTATGGTTCACACTAATAGTAGTGTTTTTGCGGCAGAATTGAAACTCAAATTACTACCTCAGCAAACAAGATCATAATAAGTCAAAATTTGACATATGATGCGGTCTCACCCCCAATATCCTGAACATGAAGTTTAAATTGATTCTGAGGTGGTAACGGTTATGGTTTCATGCCTCACAATTTGCTTTCTTTTGGTTCTTTAGGAACTGAAATCAACAAATCAAAGTTAGTAGCCCTCACAGCGCACTCTAAATTTAATTTTCAGACTCAAGAATCAATAAATACATTGAAAACAAAGCAAAAAAAAAAAAACTACGATTGCGATTTTGCGCAAAGCAATGCAAACTCGTACGAATTGCGGAAGAAATAAAACAGAAGCGAATGTTGGTGAAAACAACTTCTTGACTCCTAGATAACCCGAATATAGCCGGAAAAAAAATATTTCGGCAAAACTAAACAGGAAAGATCACGTTTGGAAACTTGACGCAAATCTAACCTTTTACACAATTTTTACGTAACACCATTGAAACCCAGACCAAACGATGTCGGAATGACCTCAAATTCAATATTTAATACTGCAATACCATGACAACACCGAATATCAATTTATAGGTCGTTCTCTTATGTCTAGGTACCCAAACCTGATGCCTGGTTTGCTTAAGGTTCACACTAATAGTGGTGTTTCGCTGCCGCAACGGAACCTCCTGCAGCGAATTGATATTCGCTGCCGATTTGTGTGTTGCGCAGCGAAATTCTGTTTCGCTGCCGCAACGGAACCTACTGCAGCGAATTGATATTCGCTGCCGATTTGTGTGTGGCGCAGCGAAATTATGTTTCGCTGCCGCGACTGAACTTCCTGCAGCGAATTGATATTCGCTGCCAAGTTGTGCGTTGTGCAGCGAAACTGCGGCACCAACAGCGATGCAGTTTTCGCTGCCGAACTGGCTGCCACCAGCGAAACAGTGGTCGCTGCCGAACTGGCAGCCCGCAGCGAACCAGTTCTCGCTGCCGAATTCCTACAATAAGCCTCCTAGGCAGGAATGACTTAAATGCTAGTAACAATCTCATGTTATGATAGTGTAAAATATGGAACACTTGAATGTGAACATATGAACTCTTGAAATAAGTGTGATGATGAGTATGATTCAAAAATAAAATAAATGCAATTGTGCTGATTTGTGACTATTGATGTCTTAGGTGGTGCGGTCGGGATTGGACCATCATCAAGACAGGATCGACCCACAGGTGGAGCAGGTAGGTGACTTGCACCTTCCTTTTTCTTACGTTGAATCTTGAAATATTTTAACTTGAGTACTATCATATTGTTAGAACCGATATTAGATTGATGAACGCTTAAATGTTGATTAAAGATTGATTAGCTTCGGCTAATGGCATCCGAATGGATGGCCGGGATAAAAGAGTGATTAGCTTCGGCTAATGGCATCCAAACGGATGGCCGGGACAAAAAAATGATTAGCTTCGGCTAATGGCGTCCGAAGGGATGGCCGGGACAAAAGAATGATTAGCTTCGGCTAATGGCATCCGAAAGGATGGCCGGGACAAAGGAGTGATTAGCTTCGGCTAATGGCATCCAAACGGATGGCCGGGACAAAGAATGATTAGCTTTGGCTAATGGCATCCGAACGGATGGCCGAGATGAAGGACTGATTAGCTTCGGCTAATGGCATCCAAACGGATGGATGGCCGGGATAAAAGAGTGACTTCGCTGTCGATGCAGAAATCGGCAGCGACGCAGATTCCGCTGCTGATTCTGGATCGGCAGCGACGCAGATTCTGCTGTCGATACAGAAATCGGCAGCGATGCAGATTCCGCTGCCGATTCTGGATCGGCAGCGACGCAGATTCTGCTGTCGATACAGAAATCGGCAGCGACGCAGATTCCGCTGTCGATTCTGGATCGGCAGCGACGCAGATTCCGCTGCCGATTCTGGATCGGCAGCGACGCAGATTCCGCTGCCGATTCTGGATCGGCAGCAACGCAGATTCTGCTGCCGATACAGAAATCGGCAGCGACGCAGATTCCGCTGTCGATTCTGGATCGGCAGCGACGCAGATTCCGCTGCCGATACAGAAATCGACAGCGACGCAGATTTCCGCTGCCGATTCTGGATCGGCAGCGACGTAGATTTCGCTGCCGATACAGAAATCGGCAGCGACGCAGATTCCGCTGCCGATTCTGGATCGGCAGCGACGCAGCTTTCGCCATGGATGGCCGACACAAATGAATGACTAGTTTTGGCGAATGGCATCCGAAAACTTGTGTATCTATATGTACTACTAGTTGTTGTAGCAAATGCATGAAGAAATTATAATTGTTTATGTTTTATTTAATTGCCAAACCGTGAGTTACCATTCTTATTATTATTAAATATTTGCATTCTCTTAAATGTTTGTGATGACTATTAGTAGGATAAGAATGCAAACTCATGTCCATGTATATATTTTAATACGAACTTCAAATCATGCAACTTAATATTATGTGCTTGTGTAAGATTCGCTCTTAAATGAAATGGTGATTGTATGGATTGTATTTTGATGATGTGAGAATTCAAGTTCTTTGATTTCCGGCACCATGTTGATTAAATATATATATAAAAAAAAAAAAAAAATTTACTGTTTGTGTTGGGCTTGGAAAGCCGGGTTGTTACAAAACTAAACAACAAAGATCACGTTTGGAACCTTGACGCAAATCTAACCTTTTACACAATTTTTACGTAACACAATTGAAACCCAGACCAAATGATCTCGGAATGACCTCAAATTCAATATTTATTATTCCAATACCATGACAACACCGAATATCAATTTATAGGTCGTTTTCTTATGTCTAGGTACCCAAACCTGATGTGAAGCTGGTTAGCTTATGGTTCACACTAATAATGGTGTTTCTGGATCAAAATTGAAACTCGAATTCAAACCTTAGGCAAACAACATCCGAACATGTCCAAATTTGACATATGTTGCGGTCTCACCCCCAATATACTGAACATGAAGTTTGAGTTGATTCCGAGGTGGGAACGGTAAAGGTTCCCTGCCTCACAATTTCCTTTCTTTTGGTTCTATGAGAACTGAAACCAATAAAATCAAAGTTAGTAGCCTTCGCAGCGCACTCTATATTTAATTTTCAGACTCAAGAATCAATATATATATTGAAAACAAAGCAAAGCAAAACTATGATTGTGATTTTGCGAGTAGCAATGCAAACTCGTACGAATTGCTGACGAAATAAAACCGAAGCGAATGTTAGTGAAAACAACTACTTGACTCCTAGATAACCCGAATATAGTGGAAACAAAAATATTTCGACAAAACTAAACAACAAAGATCATGTTTGGAAACTTGAGGCAAATCTAACCTTTTACACAATTATTACGTAACACGATTGAAACCTAGACCAAACGATATCGGAATGATCTCAAATTCAATATTTAGTATTGCAATACCATGACAACACCGAATATCAGTTTATAGGTCGTTCTTTTATGTCTAGGTACCCAAACCTGATGCGAAGCTGGTTTGCTTATGGTTCACACTAATAGTGGTGTTTCTGGTGCAGAATTGAAACTCGAATTAAAACCTCAGGAAAATAACATTCGAACAAGTCCGGATTTGACAAATGATTCGGTCTCACCCCCAATATACTGAACATGAATTTTGAGTTGATTCCGAGGTGGGAACGGTAAATGTTCCCTGCCTCATAATTTGCTTTCTTTTGGTTCTATGGGAACTAAAACCAACAAAATCAAAGTCAGTAGCCCTTGTAGCGCACTCTATATTTATTTTTCAGACTCAAGAATCAATATATATACTGAAAACAAAGCTAAGCAAAACTACGATTGCGATTTTGCGCAAAGCAATGCAAACTCGTACGAATTGTGGATGAAATAAAACATAAGCGAATGTTAGTGAAAACAACTACTTGACTCCTAGATAACTCGAATATAGCAGAAATAAAAATATTTCGACAAATCTAAGCAGCAAAGATCACGTTTTGAAACTTGAGGCAAATCTAACCTTTTACACAATTTTTACGTAACACCATTGAAACCCAGACCAAACGATCTTAGAATGACTTCAAATTCAATATTTAGTATTCCAATACCATGACAACACCGAATATCAATTTATAGGTCATTCTCTTTTTTCTAGGTACCTAAACCTAATGCGAAGCTCATTGACTTATGGTTCATACTAATAGTGGTGTTTCTGATGCAGAATTGAAACTCGAATTAAAACCTCAGGCGAACAACATACAAGTCCAAATTTGACATATGATGCGATCTCACCCCCAATATACTGAACATGAAGTTTGAGTTGATTCCGAGTTGGCAACGGTTATGGTTCCCTGCCTCACATTTTCCTTTCTTTTGGTTCTTTAGGAACTCAAATAAAAAAAATCAAAGTCAGTAGCCCTCGCAGCGCACTCTAAATTTAATTTTCAGACTCTAGAATCAATAGATATACTAAAAACAAGGCAAAGCAAAACTACTATTGCGATTTTGCGAGTAGCAATGCAAACTCGTATGAACTACGGACGAAATAAAACAGAAGCGAATGTTAGTGAAAACAACTACTTCACTCTTAGATAACCCGAATATAGCCGAAAAAAAATATTTCGACAAAATTAAACAGGAAAGATCACGTTTGGAAACTTGACGCAAATCTAACCTTTTACACAATTTTTACGTAACACCATTGAAACCCAGACCAAACGATGTCGAAATGACCTCAAATTCAATATTTAGTATTCCAATACCATGACAACAACGAATATAAATTTATAGGTCGTTCTTTTATTTCTAGGTACCCAAACCTGATGCGAAGCTTGTTGGCTTATGGTTCATACTAATAGTGGTGTTTCTGGTGCAGAATTGAAACTCGAATTAAAACCTCAGGCAAACAACATACAAGTCCAAATTTGACATATGATGCGGTCTCACCCCCAATATACTGAACATGAAGTTTGAGTTGATTCCAAGGTGGCAACGATTATGGTACCCTTCCTCACATTTTCCTTTTTTTTGGTTCTTTAGGAACTAAAATCAACAAAATCAAAGTCAGTAGCCCTTGTAGCGCACTCTAAATTTAATTTTCAGACTCTAGAATCGATAAATATACTAAAAACAAAGCAAACCAAAACTACGATTGTGATTTTGAGAGTAGCAATACAAACTCGTACGAATTGCGGACGAAATAAAACAAAAGCGAATGCTAGTGAAAATAATTACTTGACTCCTAGATAACCCGAATATAGCCGAAACAAAAATATTTCGACAAATCTGAACACCGAAGATCATGTTTGGAAACTTGAGGAAAATCTAACCTTTTACACAATTTTTACATAACACCATTGAAACCAAGACCAAACAATCTCACAATGACCTCAAATTTAGTATTTAGTATGGCAATACCATGACAACACCGAATATCAATTTATAGGTAGTTCTTTTATGTCTAGGTACCCAAAGCTGATGTGAAGCTGGTTTGCTTATGGTTCATACTAATAGTGGTGTTTCTAGTGCAGAATTGAAACTCGAATTAAAATCTCAGGAAAACAACATCCGAACAAGTCCTATTTTGACAAATGATGCGATCTCACCCCCAATATACTGAACATGAAGTTTGAGTAGATTTCGAGGCGGGAACGGTAAAGGTTCCCTGCCTCACAATTTCCTTTCTTTTGGTTCTTTGGGAACTGAAATCAACATAATCAAAGTCAGTAGCCCTCACAGCGCACTCTATATTTAATTTTAAGACTCAAGAATCAATATATAAACTTAAAACAAAGTGAAGCAAAGCTACGATTGCGATTGTGCGAGTAGCGATGCAAACTCGTACGAACTGCGGACAAAATAAAGCATAACCGAATGTTAGTGAAAACAACTACTTGACTCCTAGATAACGCGAATATAGCCGAAACAAAAATATTTCGACAAATCTGAACAACGAAGATCATGTTTAGAAACTTGAGGAAAATCTAACCTTTTACACAATTTTTACGTAACACCATTGAAACCAAGACCAAACAATCTCGCAATGACCTCAAATTCAGTATTTAGTATTGCAATACCATGACAACACCGAATATCAATTTATAGGTAGTTCTCTTATGTCTAGGTACCCAAAGCTGATGGGAAGCTGGTTTGCTTATGGTTCATACTAATAGTGGTGTTTCTGGTGCAGAATTGAAACTCGAATTAAAATCTCAGGCAAACAACATCCGAACAAGTCCCATTTTGACAAATGATGCGATCTCACCCCCAATATACTGAACATGAAGTTTGAGTTGATTCCGATGTGGGAACGGTAATGTTCCCTACCTTACAATTTTCTTTCTTGTGGTTCTTTGGGAACTGAAATCAACAAAATCAAAGTCAGTAGCCCTCGCAACGCACTCTATATTTAATTGTCAGACTCTAGAATCAATATATATACTGAAAACAAAGCAAACCAAAACTACGATTGCGATTTTGCGAGTAGCAATGCAAACTCGTACGAATTGTCGATGAAAGAAAACAGAAGCGAATGTTAGTGAAAACAACTACTTGACTGCTAGATAACCTGAATATATTAGAAACAAAAACTATTTGGACAAAACTAAACAGCAAAGATCACGTTTGGAAACTTGAGGCAAATCTAACATTTTACACAGCTTTTACGTAACACGATTGAAACCTAGACCAAACGATGTCGGAATGACCTCAAATTCAGTAATTAGTATTGCCATACCATGACAACACCGAATATCAATTTATAGGTCGTTCTCTTATGTCTAGGTACCCAAACCTGATGCGAATCTGGTTTGCTTATGGTTCACACTAATAGTGGTGTTTCTGGTGCAAAATTGCAACTCGAATTAAAACCTCAGGCAAACAACATCCGAACAAGTCCAAATTTGACATATGATGCGGTCTCACCCCCAATATACTGAACATGAAGTTTGAGTTGATTCCGAGGAGGGAACGGTAAATGTTCCCTTCGTCACAATTTGCTTTCTTTTGGTTCTATAAGAACTAAAACCAACAAAATCAAAGTCAGTAGCCCTCGCAGCACACTCTATATTTAATTTTCAAACTCAAGAATCAATATATATACTGAAAATAAAGCAAAGCAAAGCTATAATTGTGATTTTACGAGCAGGAATGCAAACTTATACGAATTGCGAACGAAATAAAATAGAAACGAATGTTAGTGAAAACAACTACTTTACTCCTAGATAACCCGAATATAGCCGAACAAATATTCGACAAAACTAAACAGCAAAGATCGCGTTTGGAAACTTGAGGCAAATCTAACCTTTTACACAATTTTTACATAACAGGAATGAAACCTAGACCAAACGATGTCGGAATGACCTCAAATTCAGTATTTAGTATTACCATTCCATGACAACACCGAATATCAATTTATAAGTCATTCTCTTATGTCTAGGTACCCAAACATGATGCGAAGCTGGTTTGCTTATGGTTCACACTAATAGTAGTGTTTCTGGTGCATAATTGAAACTCGAATTAAAACCTCAGGCAAACAACATTCGAAGAAGTCCTAATTTGACAAATAATTCGGTCTCACCCCTAATATACTGAACATGAAGTTTGAGTTGATTCCGAGGAGGGAACGGTAAATGTTCCCTGCCTCACAATTTGCTTTCTTTTGGTTCTATAGGAACTAAAACCAACAAAATCAAAGTCAGTAGCCCTCGCAGCACACTCTATATTTAATTTTCAAACTCAAGAATCAATATATATATTGAAAACAAAGCAAAGCAAAGCTATGATTGCGATTTTACGAGCAGGAATGCAAACTCATACGAATTGCGGACGAAATAAAACAGAAGCGAATGTTAGTGAAAACAACTACTTAACTCTTAGATAACCCAAATATAGCCAAAACAAAAATATTTCAACAAAACTAAACAGGAAAGATCACGTTTGGAAACTTGAGGCAAATCTAACCTTTTACACAATTTTTACGTAACACCATTGAAACCCAGACCAAACGATGTCGAAATGACCTCAAATTCAGTATTTAGTATTACCATTCCATGGCAACACCGAATATCAATTTATAGGTCGTTCTCTTATGTCTAGGTACCCAAACCTGATGCGAAGCTGGTTTGCTTATGGTTCATACTAATAGTGGTGTTTCTGGTGCAGAATTGAAACTCGAATTAAAATATCAGGCAAACAACATCCGAACAAGTCCTATTTTGACATATGATGCGGTCTCACCCCCAATATACTGAACATGAAGTTTGAGTTGATTCCGAGGTGCGAATGGTAATGGTTCCCAGCCTCACAATTTGCTTTCTTTTGGTTCTTTGGGAACTGAATCAACAAAATCAAAGTCAGTAGCCTTCGCAGCGCATTCTATATTTAATTGTCAAACTCAAGAATTTCCAAAACCATAAGGACCAAAATGCAAATGGCCATTAAACACTCCACTGTTCATCTCCTCCATCCCGATTCAACAGAAACGACATAGAACGTGGTAATGTTTTTTGCCCACGATGTGCCATTAATTCATGCTAGGAGGTGTAAGGGTGTTTGTTTGCCTATAAAGAGGGAGCACAATATATAAAGCAAAGGGGAATTGACATACGAGCAGAGAAAAACTAGGGAAAACAAGAAAAAAAAAACAGGGGGAAGAACATTGGAAACAGGGGGATTAAATGAAAAACCGGAAGAAAACTCAAGCTAAACCCAGGAGGAAAAAACCAGAGAAAAACCGAAGGTAGTAACAAGAAGGCAAGAAAATGGAAAGATAGCAACAAGAAGAAGGACCTAGAATCAAAACCATCGAGGAGAATCGACATCATCATCATCTTCGTTCCTTCATCTCTAAAAGAAAAATCAGAAGCGAAGAGGAGACGAACGACCGAGAGAAGAAGAAGCAGAGGGCAGGAAAGCTTTCTTTAGCTTTCATAGAATTCTCTTTTGCTTTCACAGATCAAATAAGGTTGTTACTGTGCGAATGTAATTTTAATTACCTTCACACAGTACACAGCACACGTGCTTCTTGTTAGTGTTTTCCCAGCCAAGCCATTAGTTTAGGCCAGTTGCCAAGCTGGGCTTGCTGGGCCTAGCCTAGCCCACATGGGCTGAGCTGAGCCAAGCCCCAAAAAATATATGATGGGTTGGGTCCAGCCCAACCTAAAAAAAAAAAAATTTATACATGTATAAATAAAAAATATAAATATGAATTTTTAAATTTATTGATGCTAGGGAATAAAAATACTTATTCAAATATATTTCATCGTATTTTACTTAGCTACATAAAAAAAAGTATGCATGCATAAAAATAAATTTATTTTATTTGTTTATTCACTGACGCCAGAGTCATGAATAAAAAAAATATTGATTTAAATTTATTTTGTTTTTATAGCTGCGTAATATTTACCAACGCTAGAGTTGGAAGTATCCGTAGTTGAATATTCACTGGCATAAATATTACATGCAAACCATCATAGCATAAACCAATAAAATGTTAGCAATTTATGACAAAAGTAGCAATGCAGCCTGCCTTAGGATGGACATTTAAGATGTGATAATATCTTCCCTTTGCGTAACCAGTCCCGTACTATAAAATCTCTTCTGACCAGTCAGGGTTCCTAATGACTATGATATTATGAGGCGACTCCTTAAATAAGACATTTTCCCTAAAAGAACAAGATGCTAGAAATTTGTTCTTTTTCCATAATCAAGAATTATTTTAAAACCGCCGCAATGTAGGGTACGACACAGACCACTACCAGAAACACGTGTCGCACCAGTAGGAAGAGGACACGGTAATGTTTTCAACAACACAATGAAAAGATATATTTGGATGCTAGGGGCATCACATGTGCTGTTTGAATTGTGTGAGGGTCTTTGTATATGCCATAAGTACACATTATAGCCAAATACCAAAGTTCCCCTAAACTGATTGTTTAATTATTAAATTGTGAAAAGACTAAGAAGCCTCATGACTTTAGATTTTAAATGTGTACTTTTAACAGTATTTTTATCATTTCAATATATATTTTTATTATTTATTGTTTATTGGTTATTATCTTTGGCCAAGTACCAAATTGCCCTTTGGCTGATATTATAATAACGAAAAAACATTATAAAGGATGAAAATGCCCATTGATGCAATTTTAATTTTTTTTTCTTCTAGTTATATTTTGATCTTTTTACTATGCAATTGAGATTGAAAACGACTCATTTATTGTCGATGAACCTTGTAAATACTAATGGACCCTATTAAAATACTTTAATGCCCCTGGAAAATAGTGTTAAGTTTTTCTGGGTAGATAAGTCAAACGATCTTTTCATTGTTCTAGTAAATAATGCCAATGAGTTTGGAGCTATAATACCTTTCCAAAGCCAATCAGGTTTCTTTAATTAGCACACCATTATCATACATGAGTTTCTTTTTTGTGTATGCATACTTCTATACAACAAAATTTACCACAGAGTTATGAGATCTGGATCAGGAATCTTGATTGCATACCATATTTGATAAAATACAGACTAAAAAACTAAAACAAAAATCACCTCAAACACATAATAACAAACTAAAAAAGTGAGATTGGGTAGTTTTGGGAAAATAACAATAACGTGAGTAATGAAAAGAAGATATAAAAAGTCTACATGATGCAATATCCTTAAAACAAAAATGTAATAGGGCGATTGGGTGTTTATCAAAAGTTACTGTCATAACCTATTTTTAGATTTTCCCCTAAATTCACCATTTTTCTCTAAAATAAAATAAAATAAAATAATGATAACAAGAGGGCTAGCATTTTGGTAAAAGCAAGCTAAGAGAATTTCACATACAGAAAAAATCAAGTTATAATTTTAGCTGGAATCAAGAGCCTAATTGTACCCCATTTTACCCAAAACTAAATGACAATTTGACCATTTTAAAATATTTTAATTCTACCAATAAGCAGGTTGCCTAGTACAACCATACTCTTTCATAAGATCATCTTTTTCTTTGCGAACCCTATTTCCTTTTCTTTTGAGTGTGCTTTCTAGCACTTATCCTTTAGATAATGCACTTTCTAGCCTTATCTTTTTTTTTTTTAGTGTGTTTTTGAGTCCTCACTTCAAACACTTTTAGAAGGATTGACCATTTCTTGATCTGGTGAATCCGTTATCACCATTTCCTTTTCTTCTTTACAAAGCTTATTATCTTAAGTCTCTTAAAAGACTCTCTATCATAATCATTGTAAAGAAGGGGGAAATTGACATAACCCATTTATGGGTTATTCCCCAAATTCACTTTTTTTTCTCTCAAAATAAAAATAAAATAATAAAATAATGATAGCAAGAGGGCTGGTATTTTGGCAAAAGCAGGCTGAGAGGATTTCACATGTAGAAAAAATTAAGGTATAATTTTAGATGAAATCGAGAGTCTAATTGTACCCAATTTTACCCAAAATTAAAGAAACAATGCAAATTTAATGTCAAATTAAATTATTATTAGACGAATCTATATAAAAATTAAACCTAAGGATATAATTAGATTTTTAATAGACTAATTTGATTTAATAATTGGCTAATTATGTATAAGAATTAATTTGGGTCCAATTAAAGGATTTAATTAGGTGCAAGAACTTAATTATACTTTAAATTAGTGAAATTAATTTTATTATGTGGCTTAATTGGTGAAAAATTAAGTTTGGAAGCCCAATTTGGGTTTAATTGAGAAGATTAGAATTTTAGGAGATCAAATTTAATTTTTACCAAGTCAATTGATTGAAATCAAGGGTAAAATTGAAAGAAAATCAAAGTTTGGGGGTCAATTAAAGGCTAAATTGAAGAAATTCACAGCTAAAGACCATTTTGAAAAAGGAACCGAACTCTAGGGACTCAATTGGTTGAAATTAGGGGTGAAATTAAAGAGAATTGAAACATTAATGGTTAATTAAGGGTCAAATTACATAGATTTAATAGTGAGGACCAAAATGAAAAGACGCTGAAATCCAGGGTTGAAATTAAAGTTCATGACGAGTAAATTTGCACAAAATTGAAAGTTTGAAACTAATCAGAGGTGTAATTAAGAGAAATCATAAATCCAAGGAGTACAATGCAATTTACCAAAACAATGCCATTTTGAGTGAATTGTTCATCTTCTTCTTTAGGCTTTCAACCGAAAAGGCTGCTTAGGGTGTCATATTCCCAAGGCATCTAATGTTTCATCTCTCCACCAAATTGAACAAAACTTACACGAAAATGATAATTTGACATATGACTACACCCTAGTGTGGTCTGTTCTGGTTGATTGACACCACAACAGCTGTGACACAACCTTAAAGTGACCAACCCAACCATCCATTTTCCTGCAACAAATTTGACAGCCTATAATAACTACTTTGAGCCAACAGTTAGATCCTTTCGGGTCAAATAAAAGGCCAAGATTTGGCACTAGTAAAGATGAAATGTCCCTCTTCCACCCCCTATAAATAGAGGTGGATTTCATGACTTGATGGAGGAGAAAATCGAGTCCAAAGTTGGCAAAAAATTAGCCTTATTTGGTTTTTCCTTCCCCAGTAAAAAATTCTCTTTTATTTTCTCCCTTTCCATCACTACCACTACCTCTTACATCTGCCAAAGACAACCACTAATAGACCAGCTACTCCTCCTAGCACTGTTATGATCTAATGATAGAAACAACCACCGCAGCCATCGCATGTTTCCCCTCTCCTTTACAGGTTTCTGCTTCTTCCTCGCACATCAGACACCAGCCACCACTTCCTCCACTGAAGCCTCCTAAGCCACTGACCGAACCTCCTCATCATGACCACAACCCCCACGCTAGGCAACCTTCCCCCCTTATTCTCCTTCTTTTTCTCCCCCCCACTTGGTTCATTGTCTGAATGCAGAACAAGAACAATTTAATTATCGTATGAGTTGGGTTGGGCCCGTGTTAGTCTAGCCTGGCCTAGAAAAAAAGAAAAAAGGAAAGGGTTTGGTATATTGAGCTGCCAATCGACCTAAATGGATGGTGATTAGTACTTAAAAGTGTATTTTTTTCAAGGTTTTATATCATCATTTTGCACTTGAAGTATCAATAACTCTTTAGCTAGAGCATGTTTTATAATAACATATCTAATAATATAAGATACCTTTAATTTATGATAAATGTTCATCTTTAATGCATGCCTATCACATAAATCAAGGAATTGATTGATGAGTTTAACTACTAAAATTGAGAAGACAAAGAGAGGGCTAAACTTAAAAAAGAGATGTTGGTTTAGTCCAAACTAGAATACCATTCGGTTATTGGATCATAACTTGAGCTGTAGAATTGGAATTAGGTCTGCTCTGTATGGATGGAAAGCTAAAACGTAAGCCTAAAACTTTCATAAGAGTCCAAGATTCAAAAAGGTTGTTTTCAAGTTCAAATTGTAGCAACAACGGAGAAGTCTAAATCTGTCCTCCAACCAAGACAT
Source organism: Populus tremula (assembly GCA_964019445.1). Lineage (NCBI taxonomy): Eukaryota > Viridiplantae > Streptophyta > Magnoliopsida > Malpighiales > Salicaceae > Populus > Populus tremula. The sequence continues at coordinate 80,424 of CAXHTJ010000914.1, forward strand.
TGTCCAGTGTTTAGCCCATATCTCGAGTTCTAGAAGTCTAAATGCATCGATTCTTGTTTTGTTGGAAAGCTGAGACAATTTCCTAGAACTTTCATGAAAAAAATCTGTTCAAATTCTAATGTTAACAATGATGTTTTATTCAGATAAGAAGATAAGCATTGTCACCAAGTTAAGTTATGTTCATCCACTCAACAATTAGTCATCAAATCAATAGTTCCAAATTTTGGCCTATAAAAAGAGGCATTTGCCATGCATTTAGGCATCTTGGTGTTCAGATCAAGATCACTCTCTTTCTTTGCATTTTATAATCTTTATTTTTATTTCATGTTTATGCTTTTCATTTCCATTGCTATACTTAGTTAGCTTATATCTTATGTATGTTCTTATCTTATTTATTTATGCTTCTCTTCTTCATTATGTTTAGCTAAGTTTATTATATCAAGGTGAAAAGGTTTCTTTAATGGTATTAGGATACGTATAATATAAACTCAACATGAACTTCAATGCTTATATCCTAAACAACTTGCTATTAACATGTCTTATCATTTTTATCTTATTAATTCTTAATACCTTGCTTGTTAAATGGTTAATCTAGATTTGTGTTGTATAACACTTGGTACAACATATGATTGGCACTTTCATAGCCCAACCGTATGGTATAACCTACACATGTGCTATAAAAGTTAGTAGGGTTCAAGAGAGAGAACCTCTTGGTTGTAAGTGAGAGAAACTGCTTGTATGCTCTGCCCGAGCTTCATTCCCATCTCCTTGTGCAACATCTTCTTCTTTTATTCCTAACTCGCTATGAAGCTCTTCTTCTATCAGTTATGACTAAATCAAAGACCAAAACTTCGTTCCTTAAGACTATTCAAGGTGATTTCAGTCTACAAGTTCCCCGTCATGGGTCTGCTACACGAGCGACTAGGGCTTTGTCTCGTAGTCTCTCGCTCGTTCAACAAGCCATTAATTTCGCCTCCCTTGTCTCTACACCCAGGAAAAAGGCGATTCTGGCTGATTTTGTTACTCCCTCAAGTGGAGTTAGGGTTTCATCCAAGCATAGGAACAAACCCATGCAGAAGAATAATTCCTCACACTCTTCCACTACTCTTAGTGCTTGTCATGATGGTTCTTCTATAAATCTCTGATCTTAAATTGCACCGAGTGCATGTTTGGCTGGGTCTCACATAAGATGTTCTCACCCGGGCTCTAGTGACCCACCCAAGGTCCATCTTCACTCTCCCTTTCTCAGCCAACTTTTGGTAAAGAATGCTCTGCTCCTCACCCTCCTGGTGATGCTCCTCCCACTAATGATGGCCATATGACACGATCAAAAGATTGATGTCCTCTCCCAAGTGCAGGAGTGTCGAAATAATAAATAACCCGGCAAGACCGAGGTCGAACCATAGAGAGGTTAATTGTATAAATTATAATAACAAGACAACAACAACAACAACAACAATAATAACAATAATAGTTGTTGCTACCCATTTTTTGACCCATGTTTTTGATATATTTTCAAAAAATTTCAAAAATAGAGAAAAACAAAGAAAATAAAAAAAATATGTTTTTTAATATATTTTTGTCATTTTAGCATTTTCAACGTCGTCTAAAAAAAAAGAATTTAAATTTTTAAAAGATTTTCAAACGCGTTCAACTTTTCACGCGTCATTTTTAAAATCATTGATTTTCCTCGTTGAGTTGACGTTGATATTGCTCGTTTTCAAAAAAATACAAAAAAATAAAAAAAATCAAAATTTACAAAAAGAAAGAAGTTGAGGGACCAAGTTGAAACTTGGCAACATTTTTTGCCTATAAATACTGGTTTCCAACACTTGCAAAGAGGAGGGGACTAATTTTGGAAACACCAAAAAATAACAACAAAAAAAAAAACCCTAAACCTAAAATTTTTTTTTCCCTGCAGCTGCTGAACCAAGCCAGCCCCCCCTCACCTTTTGAATTTTTTTTTCTTCTCTTCTCACTCAATCGGCGCAGCCCCCTTCCCCGGCGTATATTTTTTTTCTTTCTTCCTCTTCCCCAACCTTAACCACTCTAGCCGCCGACCCCCTTTTAGTTTTGGGATTGTTTTTTCTCTTCTCCCTCAACCAAGACAGCACCCTCCCTTTTCCCTCTCCTCTCTCAGCCGGCCATTTCCCCATCTCCCCGTCATCTTCCCTTTCGGCCTGCACAAAGCCGCCGCTACTTCTCCCCTCCGCCGCAGTCTCCCAGCTTCACCACCCGACGAACCCGAAGCCAGCCTCGACAGGCCTTCACCGAAGCCAAGACAGCCCCAGCTCTTCATCTTCTGCAACCGACCAATAGCAGCGGCCAAAACAACGGCCCGAAGCCAGCCTCCGACAGACCCGACCCAGCCTTCTCTTTTCTCTTCTTCAGCCGAACTCCAGCACCAACAGACCAGCCGCCTCCCTATCTTCCCCGGTCTCTTCCTTTCCTCAACACCGAAGACTCCTCCAGTAGCAGCTGACACACGGCGCCCACAGACCCACCGCCAGAAACTGCCCAGCAGCGGCCACCGAAACCGGCCATCGCCGGATCTGCAGCCAGGAAAAAAGAAACGAACCAAAAGGGAAACAGAAAACAGAAGTGAAACGAAAAGAAAAAACAAAATAAAATCGACTGTTTGTGTTGATTGGGTTACTTTACAGGTGACCGAGAGATGCATCGCCGGTACGAACGGGAAGAGAAGAAGGAGACGACCCCGATCCACCGGTCCTATCACCATTTCCAGCGGCGGCGCGTGAGCCACGCGCCGCCAGTTTTCCCTTGCACTTTTCCTGCGGATTTCAGAAGGCTTAAGATGTTTTAGGGGTTGTTTTGTAATTTTGATTTGGTTGATGCAATTTTTTTGTTTAGTATTGAATTTGTATTTGTATTTTTGTAAATATGGATGTAAAAAAAAAGAAAAGAAAAGAAAAGAAACAAAAATAAAATATTGAAAGTGTATGTGTGTGCTTGTATTTTGTTCTTTTTTTATTTGTATATATTTTTTAATGATAAAATTGCAAATATATTAAAGAAGAATTTAATATTTTGATCGGATCACGGTTAAGAATTATTAACTTATACGTAAGTGATATTTCTAATTTTCGATGAAAAGACAATTATTAAAACTTCTTTAACACGTCAAAGCTACGAAGCAGCTTACCTCAGGTAGGGTGCGTTAGGGGTGCTAATACCTTCCCTAACCACAACCAGTCCCTTACCCGCGAATCTCTGACAAGACCAGTACATCCGGTTTCCTAGTAGCCCGAAATCAATTACTAGGTGGCGACTCCACATTCAACCAAACACTACGCAACAATGAAAAATCGCCAGCCGATGCCGCGCGCCAGAATTTTTTTTGGGGTGCGACAATAGTAATAGTAATAGTAGTAATAGTAATAATAGTAATAATACTTAGTACGTGGCATTGTTATACCTGAGAATGATCTAAAAGATCGGGTCACAGGTTTCCAGCCTATATACTAAGTTTATGAAAAGATCAAAGAGATATATTATATAATATAAACAGAATGTAAATAATAATAATAATAATAATAATAATAATAATAGTAATAGTAATAGTAAAAGTAATAATAATATTAATATAATAATACTAATCGTAGCGAAGATGAAGAAATTAATTAGAACTTTGAGATGAAAGATTAATGTAAGGATTAAAAAATGATAAACAAATGTCAAGGTTATAGGATCCACTAATGGTATTTCAAACAAGTATAGTATAAACTCTTATTATTCAACTGGAAACCACACACAAAGGAGGTTCCAATCGGATGATTTGTCATTAATAGCTCATTATAAATTATTAACATGATCATATTAATTATCTTATTTAGATAACACCAAACTTTTAAATATTATCAGGAATTCATGATATTAACTGATGTTAACAAGAAATCAAGTTCCTTTCATAGCCCAGGTGTAGGTAATACCATACGGTTGGGCTACGAGAGTGCCACGCATTTGTTGTACCAAGTGTTATACAACACAAATCTAGATTAACCATTTAACAAGCAAGGTATTAAGAATTAGTAAGATAAAAAGATAAAACATGTTAATATTAAACATTAAGGATTAATGTAAGATTAATAAAAGAAGATCAGACATTGTGCTAAAGCTTTGGGGACAACCCCCAAAACTTGACTACCTCCTAAAAATGCAGCTTTTGACACTCCCCCAATTAACCCAAGGCTGCCTCCTCCATACACTAAATGAATCTTTCGCTCAGCTAGTACCTGACCAAGATGATTTGCTGATTCTAAAAACTCTTTTTCTTTCCCAGGACTGGATACACCGAAAACACAAATATTGTTTATGTGATTACTTGAGGAACCTACCATTTCTACACACTTCTGTATTTGATGAATGTATGGGTTGAGTAGCAATGAAGGGAAGAAGAAGAAGGTTTTATAGATGAGAAAAAGAAAATGCAATCATATCACGTATATGGAAGCCAGTTGGAGTCTCTCTCTCTTTCTCTTTTTTTTTTGAAAAAAAACATGTGGATGTACAGGTAGTTGTGATTGTGGCTCACATCTTTCCCTTGGTTTTACGTCCAAGAACGGCTTAAACGCCCTCTATGGGTCGGGGATAGGCTTCCCATCCAGTTTTCTTAAAAACTGGCAAACAAGGTCTTTTTTTAGTCAGATTCCCAAGACTATGATGAGCATGTTCTTTATGAAAATAGGGCCATAAATCATGAATTGCACGATGCACATCTCCACTATGATGAGACTTAAGAGTCAATAGAAGATTATCTAAAGACTCTCTATGTTTTGAAATAAATCCACCTTTTGACAATTTTCACAGGTTTTGCAGAATGCATATGAGTCCTTGAACATGGTGGGCCAGTAAAATCCACTTTGTAAGATTTTTGCAGTCGTCTTTTTTGACGAGAAATGATCCCCACATGCTTCAGAGTGACAAAATTTAATGACACTACTTACCTCATTGTCGGGAATGTATCTTTGAAATATTTGATCAGGATAATATTTGAATAAGTAAGGGTCATCCCAATAAAGGTTTTGCACGTCGCTCAAAAACTTTCTTTTATCTTGGTTATCCAAATAAGCTGGCAAAAATTCTGAAGCAAGAAAATTGTTATTTTTAGTAAACCAAGGCATTGAACTAAGAGAAAGTAAAGATTCATAAGGAAAGTAATCATTGATTGGTGTGATGTCAGATGTCGAATCTATTGTCAACTTTGACAAATGATCCGCGACAACATTTTCGGTGCCTTTTTCATCATCGATTGCTTCCTGTTTGGTCATGGCATGAGGAAATGGAAGTGCTAGTGGGAAATCAATCTTTTCTTTGCAATGTTCAGATTCAACCCCTTCCTTACCCTCAGAGATTGACTCATCATCTTTCTCACAAGGTTCAAGAATGGGTTTTTAATAATAATAATAATAATAGTAATAATAATAATAATAGTAGTAGTAGTAGTAGTAGTAGTAGTAGTACTAATAATAATAATAATAATAATAAAAGAAGATGAAGAAATTAATTAGAACTTTGAGATGAAAGATTAATGTAAGGATTAAACAATGATAAACAAATGTCAAGGTTATAGGATCCACTAATGGTATTTCAAACAAGTATAGTATAAACTCTTATTATTCAACTGAAAACCACACACAAAGGAGGTTCCAATCGGATGATTTGTCATTAATAGCTCATTATAAATTATTAACATGATCATATTAATTATCTTATTTACATAACACCAAACTTTTAAATATTGTCAGGAATTCATGGTATTAACTGATGTTAACAACAAATCAAGTTCCTTTCATAGCCCAGGTGTAGGTAATACCATACGGTTGGGCAACGAGAGTGCCAAGCATTTGTTGTACTAAGTTTTATACAACACAAAATCTAGATTAACCATTTAACAAGCAAGGTATTAAGAATTAGTAAGATAAAAAGATAAGACATGTTAATATTAAATATTAAGGTCCATGTTGAGTTCACACCATACTTATTCTTACACCATTAGTGTAACCTTTTCACCTTGACATAATAAACTTAGCTAAACATAATGAAGAAGAGAAACATAAATAAACAAAACAAGAACATAAATAAGATACAAGTTAACTAAGGAAAGGAAAGGAAACGAAATGAAAAACATAAACAAGATATTAATGAAAGCAAAACTTAAGAATTACAAAAAAATATATAAAGAGAGAAATAAAGAGCACGAACTTGATCTGAACAACCAAGCTCCCAAATACATGGCAAATACCTCCTTTTATAGGCCAAAATTCGGAATTATTGATTTGATGACTAATTGTTGAGTGGGTGGCCAACTTTTGACTTGGTGAAAATCCTTATCTTCTTGTCTGAATAAAACAAAAATGCTACCTTCTGAACTGGGTCCACTGGAAAACATGAAGGTTGTAGGAAATTGACTCACCTTTCTAGGAAAAAAAAATGGAGGTCATTTGGACTTCTAGAACTCAAGATATGGGCCAAACACTAAACAGTGTTCGAGCTGCAGGACAGATTCAGACTTCTCCGTTGTTGTTATATTTTGGACTTGAAAACGGCCTTCTTAGATCTTGATGAAAACATGAAAGTTGTAGGCCTATGTCTTACAGAATCTGTGTACAAATTTGAGATCATTTGGACATCTAGAACTCGAGATATGTCCTAATTATCGAACAGTGTTCTAGTTTGGACTGCACCAACATCTCTTTTCTAAGTTTCACCCTCTCTTTATCTTCACAAATTTCAGTAGTTGAATTCATCAATCAATCCTTTGATTTATGTGATAGGCCTGCATTTAAGATGAACATTTACCATATATTAGGGAATTTTATAGTATTAGACTTGTTATTATAAAACATGCTTTAGTTAAGGAGTTATTGATACTTTAAGTGCAAAATGATGATATAAAACCTTGATAAATATGCACTTTTAAGTACTAATCACCATACTCCAGCATCTAGGGCTCAAGGAACGCCTCTGTCGGGTGGTTACAAATGCTCCACTTCAGAAATCCCGATAGGTATTTCAAACTCATCGCCTTCTCCTTTTGTCCATTTCCCTGTTTACACATTATCTGAATCGTGTCAACTTAAAGAGACAGACCTAAGAGAAGTTATTCCCATGTGGCACTTTTGTTTCATTGGGTACATAGCTGAGAAATTCCCTGGCTATACATCTCTGTTACATTTCATTGGAAAGCATTGGCAGCATAAAGCCAAATTCACCATGCACGATTTTGGTTAGTTAATATTTGTTTTTCATTCTGAGCTGGAAATGTTAGAAACCTGAATGCTAGTCCAAACTTCGTGTTTGGCTGACCCTTTATCTAGAAAATTATGCTTGAGTTTTTTTTATTTCTAAGCCTCTAATATGACTAAGCTACCAACCTGGGTAAAACTCCCTAACCTGCCTCTGTGATGCTGGACTCCTTTGTGCCTCTCGAAGCTTGCCAGTATGTAGGGAAACCCATACACTGTGATATTCCCACTATAAATATGTACAAGCTTTCCTATGCCAGGATACTGATTGAGGTTGATTTGTTACAAGAGTTACCAGATGCTATCCAAGTTGTTTTGCCCAATGGAACCCCTTTCTCCCAACAAGTTACTTATGAATCCCTCCCTAGGTTTCGCAAGAGGTGTCGGGTTATAGGTCACTCTATAAATGCATGTAACAGGGGGCCTAGTTCTATGCGGAAAAAACAACCTCATCAAGCTGCTATTAATTTTGTTACTGGAATTCCTTTTAAGGATACAGTTGCTGTTGAGAAACAACAACCTTATTATGCAGGCCCTCCTACTGATCCTTTTGCTGATCCAATAGCCACAAAAGAAGGTACAGTTGATAACCTGAAGACCCAATTGCCTGGACATAAAAGATCCAAGATTGTTACCACTGGTGCCAAGCAATCTACCACTCTGAACTTTGTGTACATTTCTAAAAAAATAGATACCCCTATTGTGGAGGCTCTAAGAAGGCAATATCTAACTAGAAGCAGGGTTGCTGCCACCTCTGATGCGGTTATTTAAGAGAAGCAAAAGCTCAAAGGCCCTGTTGTAGCTCCCATATCAATGAGCAGTTCTAATGATACTACTCCATCGTCTACTTTTTAGCTGATTGTATTGTGGTCTATAATTTGCAAGGAGGTTTTCCCTTGCTAGTTGTATTGGTCCCTACTTGTTTATTTTATGGTTCTAGTCTTTTTTGGCTAGCTGGTTCAACTATTTTCTACAAGATTGTGGTTGCGGTCCTGCTGGTAGCTTTTGGTTGGGTGGCCTTTGGATCTGTTGTCGGCTTTATTAGTTTATGTAGGGTCTCCATGCTTGTTCATGTAGTTGTTATGCTGCTCAATCACAATTTAGATACTTTTGGGTTTTCTCCTGATGCTTAGCTTGCTCTCATCTGTTTTGCATTGCTGATACCAGCTTTTGCCTGTGGCCTCTATGTTTGATCTATGGTTCCAGCTTCTTCCAGCTTGGTGGAAATCGGTAGCTTTTGTCTGTTTGCCTCCTTTGATGGTCCTAGCTATAATGGCGTTCTTCCTTGATTGCTAGCTGACTTGATCCTGCTGGTTTGCTCCGGGTGCATGTGTTTTATGTTCTGTTTTGGCTTTGTGGGAATCTGTTCCCCTAGCCTCTTTTGTTTGCTCTATTGGTGCTATGTTTAGTTGTGCTAGCTTTTCAGGTTCCCTGTAATTATCCCTTGAAGTAGATTATGTTTTTCTTTGCTTTGCTTAGGCTGATGGCTGAACTGGGCTGCTTTGTTTGGGGTTTTATTTCCTCTAACTTCAGGGAGTTTGTTCCTTGTATTTGTATATGATTGTACAGTTGACTTGCTGGTTTCCAACTTTGTTTTATTTTGATCTTTAATATACTTACATTTTGATTAAAAAAAAAAAACTTGATTTGTTGTTAACATAAGTTAGCATCATGAATTCCTGACAATATTTAAAAGTTTGGTGTTACTTAAACAAGATAATTAATATGATCATGTTAATAATTTATAATGAGCTATTAATGACAAATCATTTGATTGGAACCTTTTTTGTGTGTTGTTTTTAATTGAGTAATAAAAAGAGTTTATACTATACTTGATTGAAATATCATTAGTGAATTCTCTAACCTTAACATTTGTTTTTATCATTGTTTAATCTTCATATTGATCTTACATCTCAAAGTCCTCTTTAACTCATCATTACCATCACTATCACCAGCATCATTATCATCATTATCATGATTATTATTATTATTATTATTATTATTATTATATAGTTCACCTCCCTGTGATCCAACCCCTGTCTTGCCGGGTTATTTATTACTTCGACACTTCTACACTTGGAAGAAGACATTAATCTTTTGGTCGTGTCAGATGGGTCTAGCTCAATTATTATTATTATTATATAAACAAAAAATTGTAAAAAATTCCAAGGGTCATTTTAACTGAAGATTTTTTTCGGGTGTTTTTCTACCTATTTTGTATAATATTAGGTTGTATTTTTTACACTATAAAATGCAAATTCGGTATTAAAATACCTGGTTTACTCTGAAACATTTCTAAAAAAATTTAAAAACTCAAAAAAAAATCTCAAAAGTTTTAAATTAATTTCCCTTTTCAAATAACAAAAAAAAAAACATAAAAAAAAAAAATTTGTTTTCATGCATACGGCCAAATCTTAAGGGTTTTCTAAGCATTTTTTTCATAAAAAAACAAAAAACAAATTGCATCTTTCTCATATATATATAAAGGGATATCATAACTAGTTTGAGATTTTTTGTTAGGACTTAGCCAAAATATCAAAAACCCCTCACTAATCATTTTGTTCATTTTATATTTAATAGTTGTTAATGTAAAACTAAACAATAAAATACACCATCAGATATTAAAGATACAAAGTGTAAAATAAATGCAATTCTAAAATTTAAACTTTAAAGCAGTTATAATTGAATATAATGAAGTAAAAACTCTCTCACAATGTGAGATCTATCTTAGACTTTATAAAAAGACCAACGAATAGGAGCTTTACCTAGAAAAACAATCAAACAACAATGCAGCTTACCTTAGGTAGGGTGCACTGGGGATGATGTGTCTTCTCCTTGCACAACCAGTGTCACGAAAAAAAAAATATTTATTTAAAGTGTTAATTTGTATTTGGTGCAATTGTTTTTTACTAAAAATTCGGCAGAATTTCCCTTATAATGGGACTATACAAAGTAATCGACAACTTCATTCTTGACACAATTCATATTATAATTATGGTTCAATCAGCTTGAACCTCTTTCCCAATCAATACATCACAAAAATAATAGACATGTATTGTTCGATAATAAAGATGCAATCAATAAAAACAAAATACATAAATAATTCTAAGGTTTACATAACTTATGAAATTAATTGATTCTAAGAAAAACAATAAAAACTTTAGATTATATATGTAACACTCCCACTATTTTATCCAAGACAATTTCTTTGTTAAATATAAAAATTTGTGGTAAATTCCTTCTTTTTTTTTTATCATTCTAACATTTCTAATCCCATCAGCAACTATGATAAAATGAAAATACTTAATATAACACAAAGATATTTTTAAATATGACATTCACATTAATTACATATAACAATTTTGTTCTATAAATAAAAAGGTTTATTCAACTTCTTTTACATCATTTATTAATTTCAAAATACATGTTGATCAATATAAATATACAAAAAGTGTTAGATATTCAAACAAGATCTATTATACTACTGCGAGGGTCCTAAAAATAACATTAATATTTTATCAACATAATTATCAATAAATGCAATGTATCATTTCACTACACCCATATAAAAATATTTATCCTATATACTTTATTATGAATCATTAATATCTTACACCTTCATATTCATTCAATTAATTCCAATCTTAGCCATTTCACAGGGTACTACTCCCTTATTAGGGACACTAATCCATTCGTCCAAATATCGGGCACTAATTCATCCGCTCAATTATCGGGCATTAGTTCATCTACCCAATTACCGAGCGCTATTAACATAGATTACAGAATTTCTAATTAAAATTAACACATGTTTTTCGATTAATCTTTTTACAAAAATTCAAGATGTCAGACACATATCTATTGGTGATGCTCGACTAGTAGCTCCATGTTGTTGTTTCGAGCCTTCAACCTCTTGTTTCATTTAAAAGATCACATGATTTCAATACTTCATCATCGAATAATTGACTTGAACTTCTCCATATAGTAAAATTTTCAATCAATACAATTTTAACACTCAAAATTGTTATCATTATTTTTTTCATGTTCTTTAACAATTCCACAAATAATTCTTACAATGTTACATCCACCTAAACTTTTAATTCACCACAATTATAAGGGAATCTTATATTTTTATAAAAATTTCCTAATAAACTATAGGAAATTTAATTCCTTTACACATAATTCAACACATCATTTCATTATTATTATTTTTTCACTATTTAAATGAAATTCATTAATTTTTCAAGCTTGAAGTTTTATTTCTTATATTTTCCACTGCCAAATTCACCTTTCTAAGAGGAGGATAAATTCTCTTCTACTCTAAATATTAATCCATCATTCAAACTCAATTCATCCATTTAAGTAATGAAAAATCTCCAATTACATCAATTCAACCCACCCCTAAAAACTCTTTACCCTTGCCAAAAATTCAAGTAAAAATGGTAACATGATAATTCCTCAATTTTTCATTTAATTAACTTTAACCCATTTATTTTATTTTATTTTATTTTATTTTATTCATGCCAACATACAATACTCTAGCACAACTTCACAAATTACATCCGCCATTTTTATTTATCTAAGAGTTTCATAAGCACACATAATAATAACTAAACATCAATGTATAAAATTTTACTAATCAACATAATAAAATCATATTTACTCATAGCATAATAAGGGATCAATAGCAAATCCAAGGTGGAAACCACTCTTTATCCCCTTTCATCTTTTTTTCTCTTTTTTTTCTTCTTCTTTTTTTATACAAATTAACCTAATTAATGACAAGCCCAAACATTTATTCCCTCAACAAACATATAATCAACATAAATCCATGCATTTAAACCATCATAACATCAAGAACTCTGACACGACCAAAAGATTGATGTCTTCTTCCAAGTGCAGGAGTGTCGAAGTAATAAATAATCCGGCAAGACCGGGGTCGAACCACAGGGAGGTTAATTGTATAAATTATAGACAACAATAATATAACAAAAACAACAACAACAATAATAAAGAAGTTGATGAGAACTTTGAGATGGAAGATAATGTAAGGATTAAACAATTATAAAAACAAATGTCAAGGTTAAAGGATCCACTAATGGTATTTCAAACAAGTATAGTATAAACTCTAATTATTCAACTAGAAACCACATACAAAGGAGGTTCCAATCGGATGATTTGTTATTAATAGCTCATTATAAATTGTTAACATGATCATATTAATTATCTTATCTAAGTAATACCAAACTTTTAAATATTTTCAAGAATTCATGATGCTTACTTATGCTAACAACAAATCAAATTCTTTTCATAGCACAGGTGTAGGTAATACCATACAGTTGGGCTATGAGAGTGCCAAGCATTTGTTTTACCAATTATTATACAACAGAAATCTAGATTAACCATTTAACAAATAAGGTATTAAGAATTAGTAAGATAAAAAGATAAGACATGTTAATATTAAACATTAAAGTCCATGTTGAGTTTACACTATACTTATTCTTACACCATTAGTGTAACCTTTTCACCTTGACATAATAAACTTAGCTAAACATAATGAAGAAGAGAAACATAAATAAACAAAACAAGAACATAAATAAGATACAAGTTAACTAAGGAAAGGAAAGGAAATGAAAAGCATAAACAAGATATTAATGAAAGCAAAACTTAAGAATTACAAAAACTATAAAGAGAGAGAGGAAGGGCAAGTTCTTGATCTAAATCACCAAGCCCCTAAATACATGGCAAATACCTCCTTTTATAGGCCAAAATTCAGAATTATTGATTTGATGACTAATTGTTGAGTGGGTGGCCAACTTTTGACTTTGTGAAAATTCTTATCTTCTTGTCTGAATAAAATGAAAATGATAGCATCAGAACTGGGTCCACTTGAAAACATGAAAGTTGTAGGAAATTGACTCAGCTTTCCAGGAAAAAAAATAGAGGTGATTTGGACTTTTAGAACTCTAGATATGGGCCAAACACTGAACAATGTTCGGGTTGGAGGACAAATTCAGACTTCTCCGTTTTTGCTATAATTTGGACTTGCAAACAACCTTCTTAGATCTTGATGAAAACATGAAAGTTGTAGGCCTATGTCTTACCAAATTTTTGTAAAACTTTAAGGCCATTTGGACATCTAGAACTCGAGATATGACCCAATTACCGAACAATGTTCTAGTTTGGACTACACCAACATCTCTTTTCTAAGCTTCACCCTCTCTTTATCTTCACAAATTTCAGTAGTTGAATTCATCAATCAATCCTTTGATTTATGTGATATACCTGCATTTAAGATGAGCATTTACCATATATTAAGGTATCCTTATAGTATTAGACTTGTTATTATAAAACATGCTTTAGTTAAGGAATTATTGATATAGCAAGTGCAAAATAATGATATAAACCTTTGATAAACATGCACTTTTAAGTACTAATCATAGGACTTACCCATTTGCTGTTAGAAATAGGATAAATGATTCCATTATCAAGAAGCTGAATGACTTTATTTTTCATTACTTCTTTCATATTAAGATTAAGTCTTCGTTGCATTTTTCTAGAGGGTTTAGCATTTTCCTCCAAATAAATCTTGTATGTGCAAATCAAATGACTAATTCTTTTTATGTCAGCTATAGTCCATCCTAATGTATTTTTATGCATTTTTAGAGTTTGTAATAACTTACCTTATTGATGTACATTAAGTTTGGAAGAGATTATTACCGAAAAAGTTTCATTTCTCCTAAAAATAAGTATTTGAGATTGAATGGTAATGGCTTCAAATCAGGTTTTGATGGTTGAACACTTGAAGGTATGGACTCAATCGATCATGGAGGAAATTCTTCAATTTGTGGTCTCCAATTACATGCCTTTGCTTTTTCTTGAAAATAGACCATTTGTAACTCGTTAGGTTCATCAATCTCAGTTTCACTGGAAGTGGTTTGAAATTGATCATGAACTAATTTTTCAATAAAGTCCACTTCCTGTAAATCATTATCATCTCCAGGTTGCTTGCAAATGTTGAAAATATTCATCTCCAATGTCATGTTTCCAAATGATAGCTTCATCAGTCCATTCCTACAATTAATCAATGCATTAGAAGTTACAAGAAATGGATGTCCTAAAATAACAAGAATTGAATTACATGCTTCAACATGTTGTGTATCCAAGACAACAAAATCTATAAGGTAAATGAATTTATTAATTTGTACTAACACATCCTCAACTATTCCTGTAGGCACTTTTACAGATATATCAGCAAGTAAAAGAGTTACAGAAGTTGGTTTCAACTCACCTAGATTGAGACTTTAAAAAACCAAATATGGAAGTAAATTCACACTGGCTCCAAGATCAAATAAAGCTCTTTTAATTTTATGTTCTCCAATAAAGCAAGAAATTGTAGGACAATCAGGGTCTTTATATTTCAAAGCATTATTGTTCTAAAGAATAGCATTTACTTGTTCGGCTAAAAATGCTTTCTTTTTCACATTCAGTTTTCTCTTCACAGTGCATAGATCTTTCAAAAATTTAGCATAGGAAGGTACCTATTTAATAACATCCAACAGGTATATTGATCCTTACCTGTTTGAAAGTTTCAAGGATTTTAGAATTGTGATTGACTTTCTTTTGTTTGGTCATGGCATGAGGAAATGGAAGTGCTGGCGGAGAATCAGTCTTTTCTTTACAATGTTCAGATTCAACCCCTTTCTTACCCTCATAGATTGACTCATCATCTTTCTCATATAAGGTTCAAGAGTGGGTTTTTCAATAACCTTACCACTACGAAGAGTGATGACTGATTTGACTTGATCCATGAGTTGGCTTCCAAAACTACTTGCATTTGCATTGTATTGCCCTTTTGGATTTTGTTGTGGTTGAGATGGAAACTTACCTTTCTCTTGGAAACTAAGAGCAGATGTTAACTTTGCAAGAGTATCTTTAAAATCTGTCATGCCTTGAGCAAGTTAAGTGTTGATTGCCTCTTGCTTTTCAATGAATGTATGAAATGTTTCCTCAAGATTTCTTCAGCAGGTGGAGCATAAGGAGGTGCATATCTATGAGAATTTTGAAAATTATGGTGTGCTTAAAACGATGGTTGTGAAGTTTGTGCATTATTATTATCTCTCTTCCGACTGAAATTTGGGTGATTTCTCCAACCAGGGTTGTATGTTTGCGAGTATGGGTTATAATTGGGCATTTGGAAATTGTTTAAAGTACGGCCTTGTTCATGGAGGCATTCCTTAAAAGAAGCCAAAGTTGGACAGTCAGTGGTTGCATGTTCATTTGTTTCACAGATTTAATACACAATATCTTGAGCAGATTTTAATTGACCACTCTTTTTCAATTCTAGTGCCTCGACTTTTCTAGCTAATGATGCAAACTTGGCTTGGAGGTCATGATCTTCCCTAAGGTTATACATACCTGCATTAGATGTATGAGGTTGGGTTTTACTTGGTACCTCATAAGTGCCTGTAGTGTCCCAATTTTGCACATTTTCAGCAAGCAAGTCTAGATACTTCATTGCTTCATTAGGGTCTTTATCTTCAAAAGTTCCATTGCATATCAATTCAACCATTTGCCTATCTTTAGGTGTTAACCCTTCATAAAATTATGAAACCAATCTCCATGTTTCAAAACCATGATAAGGGCAAGTATTAAGCAAGTCTTCATACCTATCCCAACATTGGTAAAATGTTTCACCTGGTTTTTAAGTGAAAGTGGTGATTTGTCTTTTGAAAAAGTTAGTTCTGTGAGACGGAAAAAACTTCTTTAAAAATTGTTATTGCATTTCATCCCAAGCACGAATAGATCCTGGTTTCAAATTTTATAGCCATATTTTAGCTTTATATTTTAAATTAAAAAGAAAAATGCTTTAATCTAATGGTGTTCATGCTATAATCTGAGTCATTATAGGTGTTACAGACCTCCTCAAATTCCCTTAAATGCAAGTATGGATTTTCTAGATCTAAACCATGAAAAGAAGGTAAAAGTTGAATAATGCCTGACTTAAAATTAAAATGAGATGCATCAGGAGGGAAAACTATGCATGAGGGCGCACTTGTTCTTATGGGATTCATGTGGTCTCTAAGTGTTCTCATACGGTTATTCTCATTATTCTCTTTATGAAGTGACTGGTTATTTTCTTCGATCATATTTTTTAAAAATGATGAGGATACCCTACAAAGTCTACCACTTAATGTACGTGACCAGACACTCATTCACATGTAAAAGGAAAATAAAGGAAGAAAAGAAAAGAGAAGAAAAAAAAACAAAACAAAACAAAACAAAAGAAATAAAAGTTAGATAAAATGAAAAGTGAAAAGAGAAAATATTTAATTTACCTCCCTGGCAACGACGCCAAAAGCTTGACACGACCAAAAGATTGAAGTCTTCTCCCAAGTGTAAAAGTGTCAAAGTAATAAATAACCCGGCAAAACCGAGGTCGAACCATAGGGAGGTTAATTGTATAAATTATAGACAACAATAATATAACAAAACAACAACAACAACAACAACAACAACAATAATGATAAAGAAGTTGATGAGAACTTTGAGATGGAAGATTAATGTAAGGATTAAACAATTATAAAAACAAATGTCAAGGTTAGAGGATCAACTAAT
The DNA here is from genome assembly GCA_964019445.1 of Populus tremula. Classification (NCBI taxonomy): domain Eukaryota; kingdom Viridiplantae; phylum Streptophyta; class Magnoliopsida; order Malpighiales; family Salicaceae; genus Populus; species Populus tremula. The sequence continues at coordinate 97,304 of CAXHTJ010000914.1, forward strand.
GGTATTTCAAACAACTATAGTATAAACTATTATTATTCAACTGGAAACCACACACAAAGGAGGTTCCAATCGGATGATTTGTCATTAATAGCTCATTATAAATTGTTAACATGATCATATTAATTATCTTATTTAAGTAACACCAAACTTTTAAATATTGCTAGGAATTCATGATGCTTGTTGTTACTCAAATTTTGACCCACCTTTTTGATAAAATTTTCGGAAAATCCAAAAATAGCGAAAAACAACAAAAATCCAAAAAAATTCTGTTTTTAATATATTTGCATCGTTTTTAGCATTTTCAACGTCGTTTAAAAAAGAATTTAAATTTTCAAAGGTTTTTGGAGCGCGTTCGACTTTTCACGCGTCATTTTTAAAATCATTAATTGTTCTCATAGAATTGACGTTGATTTTGCTCGTTTTTGAAAATACAAGAAAAAAAACAAGAAAAATCAAAATAAAAAAAATAAATAAATTAAGGGACCAATTTGGAGGCTTGAACAAAATTTCACCTATAAATATGGGTTGAAAACTCAAAAAAAAGGGGGGGTCGTTTTGTAATTTTGGGGAGGCAACACAAAGAGGGGAAACCCTAAAAACTAGACTGCTTCCTCTCCCTCACGAAGGACCGGCCGCCAGCCCCTTCTTGGTTTTGATTTTTTTTCCAGCGCCGGCTCCCCCACACATCCCCTTTTGATTTTTCTGTTCTTTCTTCCTCTCCCCAGCCGATCACTGAGGCCAGGGGGATCAACATTTTTTTTCCTTTCTTCTCACTCACCCGGGGGCGCCGCCCCCCCCCCTATTTTCAAGAATTTTTTCTCTTCTTCCATTACCCCCGGACGATCCCATTGCCAGCCTCTTCTCCGGCGCCGCCCCCTCACAAATCAACCACAGCCTTCCTTCTCCTCCATAGAAACCGAACAACCCCTCTCTATTTTCGCTCATTTTTTTCGACAGACCCGACCCAGCCTCCTCTCCTTCAGTCGACCTCCAGCAGCGGCAGCTTCTGCTCACAGCCGACGGACCCAGCTCCTCTCCACCGACCAGGGAACGGGCAGGGCTGTTCCATCGCCTCAGACCACGGTCTCTCTTTCTCGGGCAGCACGCCTCCTTCCCATCAACGGTGTCAGTTTCCCCTTCGATCTCTTCCACAACAACGGCCGGCAGCAGTTCTCATCGCCTCCCACAGCGGCTAGACAAGGCAGGCTACACAGAAGCCGCCGACCAACAGCCACTCTGAAGCAGATCTGCCACCGGGGAAGGGGAAAGTAGCAACGGGCAGAAGAAAAAATTTAAAAGCAGATCTAAAAAAAAAAACTAAAATCGACTGTGTTGTGGTTATTTTGATTGTGGTTGTAGGTGATTTGTGTTCCTCACGGTGGCGTGTGCACAGGACGCGCCGCCACTGTTCCTGGTGTCCATGTCTTCGCAGAAACGTTCCCAGCAGATTCTATGATGTTTTAGAGGTTTTCAGCACTGTTTCGGGTCATTGTGTAATTTCAAATTTGTTTAGTGTAATGTATGTTTATTTTGAATTTTTTTTTGTATTTTGTAATGAGATGTACAAAAAGAAAAAAAAGAAAAGGAAATAAAGAAAGAAAGAAAAGAAAAAGAAAATAATAAGAAAAAGAATGTTTGTGTGTGCTTGTTTATTTTTGAATTTTTATTTGTATTTTGTAATGAGATGTACAAAAAGAAAAAAAAAAAAAGAAGAAAAGAAAGAAAAAATAAAAAAAAGAAATGTTTGTGTGTGCTTGTATTTTTTTTATGTATGTTATTGAATAAAAAAAAAGGAATTTAATTTATATGCACAAATATCTAAAGGACAGATAAAAATCATGTTGAATTTTCCATGGAAATGTAGAACATGTATCTACATATAGTCTGGAAAAGTAATAACTGATTTATCAAAGCCTTATAATTGGGCTAAAATTTTATTTTTAATATCACATCAAGTCCACGAAGCTTGAAAGTGAATGTGGTGTGTATTTTTGTTTATGAATGTTTTTTTTATTATTATGATAAAATTGCAAGAATAAAGAATTTAATATTCTGATTTAATCACGAATAAAGAATCATGAACTTACATGTAAGTTGTATTTTCTAAAATTCGATGAAAGAACAGAATTTTTAAAACTTCTTTAACACATCAAGTCCATAAAGCAGCTTACCTCAGGTAGGGTGCGTTAGGGGTGCTAATACCTTCCCTAACCACAACCAGTCCCTTACCCGCGATCTCTGACAAGACCAGTATATCAGGTTTCCTAGTAGCCCTCAATGAATTACTAGGTGGCGACTCTAAAGAACCAAATCAGCAAAACAGGACGAATAATCGCCAGCCGATGCCGTGCGCCAGGATTTTTTTTGGGGTGCGACAGAATGGCTACTCCACTGGGGACGGTACTGTTTCTAACATTATTGGACTAAGCTTTGTATATTTGATGTGTATGTTTTTGCATTTTTGTGTTTTTTTTTTTATCCATGCATTTTGTAGAATTATCTCATGCATCACATAATTAATTTTTTTTTAAAAATGCACACACCAGCTTCAGGTTAGGAGGGGGACTAGCAGCTTACCTTACGACTTTTAGTCAAGGTTTAAGTTTGTGTAAACCCCAACTCTTCGTTGAGTGCTTAGACTGGTAATAGTTGGACACGTGCCATCTCACTGCCTACAAGCCCCCATATTGCCTCCGAGGGCGATCACTGGGACAACAAGAGACCTTTTTTAGAGACCAAATAGTAAACCTACCTTTTGTCTCACTTAAAAAGATTAGAACCTGTCTTTAGGATGTATGCTCCGTAGACATTGTTTTGCATCCGAGCAAGCCCTTCTTGAAGCATCTTGAACTCCAGACTTATGGGTGACACAATGACCGTCGCTTAGAAAATTTTCATTGTAGAGTTTGTGCAAGAATCAAGATTCTTGTTTCATCATACAAGAGTTGCGACCATATGTCACCCCTCGAAGGGCGAGTTCGTCATATAGATTACATATTCATACATTTATCATGCATGTACCGGGTTGAAAGGTGTCCCGCACAAGTTGTGTGCACGTGATTTGAAAAGATGAGGGAAGTGAACAAGGAGTTGAGAGCATCAAAGGTGAAACAGTAGACTCAGATTTGTTTGAACAAGTGTTGAGTATTTAAATGGGAGAGATTGTCTGCACAGTCTTCTGTGGGAACACTGCTTGTCCACGTCCAATTGAAGCTGCCTCTCCTTTTCAGTCTGAACAACGCAACAATGCCTTCAGTCATCAACTAATGAAACTCGGATTCCTGTCCAGTTGCACTCTTAAGTGTTAATGCCTCCACATCATCTAATGGAACCAACGACTACTAGCCTCATGTTCATGGTGCATTAGTGCTTTGAAGTTACCCCAATATGAGCTCAATTCCAGTTCAGCGCAAGGTGTTGGTCTGATAACCATGATTAGACTAAACTTCTACGTGGTAGCTCTCTTGTAGAGATTTATTGGTGGATCTGCCAATGGAAAATGCAAAAGGAGATGTATTAATTATATGCTTTGAAACTTTTCCTAGTGGCACGAGCAAAACATTGTACTAGGTAGAGGAGTCAGGCCTGGTCTGAAAAATTGAGTAGTCGTCGAACTTCACGTGGCAGAGCTCTCTCTACAAAAATTGTTTATGATGCTGCAAGTTGAGAGTGCAAGAGAGGATTTACTAATTGATATGCTACAATATTTGTTCACTTTTCAGCACGAAGAAACTGTGCAGGTTGAAGAGCCAGATTTGGTTTGAAAACATTGAGCAGACATCAAACTTCAACATTGAGAGATCTCTCGGCAGGATCTATTTGTGGACCTGTAAATGGGAAATCCAAGAAGGATACAGTAGTTTCAGATCATCTATGATTTTCCTCCAACAGTGCCAGTATTTAAAATGCAAAAGTAGAAAGAAGAGACTGCCTAGACTGAAAACATGAAGAAGACTGAAACTTCAACAGAGCAGAACTCCTCTATTGGTGCTTGTTTGCTGCACCGTTCGAGAGGAATCAAAGAAGAAATAGAGGAGATTCATGTCAATCATCTTCTCCCATAGAAGAGATAAGGCATGATTCCACGTGTCAGTAGTGGCGATACTACAAGTTTCTGGGCACTGCTAAGATTACCAAGCTGTTGAAAAGTTTTCTAACAATCCTCAACCAACCACGAAAACATTGGAAGATTGAGATGATGCTGTGAGGATTTGCTAAAGATTTGAACAAGCTATGAAGAGAGGAAAGATTGAAGGATCTGCCAAGGATTCTAGAACAATGATGAGAGATGAATCAAAAGAAGACTCTAACAGTGGGAAATCTTAATTATGTGGTCTAGCCAAGTCTCGCTGTATCATCGACTACTTCGATGTCTTTGCCAAAGATAGACATTCATTTGCCATGTGGTATAATCTAGATAAGAGATGTGATGTGATGGTTGAGTCTTTTACCATTTCAATTGAATAGTTGCAAGAATTTCAATTGAACAGTTGCAAGAATTTCAATTGAACAGTTGCAAGAATTTCAATTGAACAGTTGTCATGTGAGTTTATTTACCAGCATCCGCTAGATTCCAGACTTTTACCTGACTCCGACAAATCCCATGCAACCACCATTTTCTAGGTGGTTTAATCTAGACAAGAGATGTGATGTCATGGTGGGTCCTCAACCATTTCAATTCAACAGTTGCAAGAATTTCAAGAAGCGAGTCTGAAGTTGGAGCAAGAAGACAAGTAGAGTTTGTGAAGGAGGGTGTCATTGGCTATATTGTTCCCCGAACATCTTCAGGATGACATGTGATCGAAAATGCTTGGCAAAACACAGATATTGCCAGAAAAGCTGATTCAAGAATGGTGATGAACAGTCAATCATATTGTTATGGAATTCTGCACTTTTGTTTTGGGATCACATCCCATCCTTTAACGAAACATGCCTTGCTTTTGTCTCTTTGTTGTTTTGAAATCAACAGATGTTTAACATTTTATTCTGACAAAAATATTTTGATCAAACTCCAACATGTGAAAAAGAAATGTTTTGATTACAGATATGACTCGATGCTTGAGAATGACATGAGGTGACTAAACCATTTTGAACTCATACCTCCTGAAACTGAACCACACATCATATAGCTAAGTTTTAACAATATGCATAATGACATGTAGTGGATTTGGTAGTTATGGACTCGTGAATCATTGACTCTTACAAGTCCAAATCATTACACTGGATGAGGTCAAAATTTATCGGTTTTAACTGACCTTGCTTGAAATGAGAAAAGGCCATCTTTGATATCCCTTCGCTTTCTAAAAATTATATCCCTTGTACTCCCATTTTGAGTTGGATAGAATATTTTTTTATAAAAACCCTGACTAGGATCACACCCCATACTGGGGGCAGATGAGAGATATGTTGGAGACATTGATATATTAATGGATAAAGGGAAGGCTTAGAACAAAGTCCAATGATTGAGAGAGAGCTAAAAGAAAACACATAGACTGGGGGCATATAAGAAATTTTGAGGAAGGCTATGAAAAAAAAGAATGAAAAAAAAGGAAGTTGAAATTGCCCTCACTTAAATACAAGTCAAAGATAAAGGAAGGAGAACGCCTATCAAGTCTATGAAGAGCAAAAGAAATTTCAATCAAGGAAAGGCACAACAAAAGTCAATACCAGAAAAAGACTAAGCTATAAACGTGACTTTTGGTGTCCATTATAAAGCCTCTGATGTTATCAGATGATTAAGGTTGGTTATTCATCAAGGAAAGGTGGATTTGCATTATAACTTATGTTAAGAAAAGTCTGAACTTTGAGGTTAACAAGGTTATATGTCGTTTCCTCTACAAAGACAACAATAGAAAAAGTTGATGAATAGTTGATGTTGATCCTAGGTCTTTGAAACCCTCAAACACCTTTTGAGCCTTTGAAATTCCTTTCTTTCATAGCCATGAACCATAGCCTGCATTACGTGCTTTTAAAAGCCCTTTTTAATCAAGCAAGCAATTTGAACCGATAAATGGCGCTCTCAAAACTTGAAGAGCTTTTCCATAAGGGTCGTGACTTCATGAATTAAGCTACTAGTTATTATGCATGTTGATAAAATAAATGCTAAGAAAAGAAACAACCTTTCTTGATAAAGCCTAGTTTGACTTGCATTTGTTTTGAAATTCATAAAGGTCACCTCATCATAGACTATCAAATGATATACCCAATATCAAGGATTCAAATTGATACAAAGAACCATGGAAAAAGCCATTTTAATCCTACATTGGGTCAATTTCTGTTTTTAAAATGCATGACAATCAAAGGACTGTGTATTTCGAATAACGTGTGTTGGGTCTTTGATCAAAAAGCTTGATTTTCAAAAGATTTTCAAAAAGGACATCTCTGATTTCATTCAACAAACTAGACTTTGAATAGACATGATCTTTGAAATATGAGAGTTGATTCCAGAACAAGGAAGATTATCAAACACAAGAACATTGATTGAGTATGCAAAATCGTTGATAGAAATGACATTGAAGTCCTCGACACTCCTTGAAAAGTTGAGCAGCTGGGGGCAATACAGTGGACCTTAAGAAGGAAAACAAACAGTATCCAGATCAGCTGGGGGCAAAGAAAGAATCACATGATGAGTCATCAAAGTCCATCAAAGTCATTCCTGGCATTCACAAAAGCCATTTGGTTGTAAACAGAAGAATGAGCATGTTCAGATCAACTAGGGGCAATGTTGTTCAAAGACAATCCATGATTTAGTGAACTTCAGCAGCAATTGATGAGCAACGCTGCACTTGAAGGATATTTTCATATCTTCATCTTGGGTCACCCTCTGAAACATGGCTATGACTCCTGACAGATGTTATCGGGTGAGTGCATTTGAATGAACATCGAACATATGCACACCACCAAGACTGACTGTGGAACAATGCTGCACTTGAAGGACAATCTCATATTGTCATCCTTTGAAACATGGTTATCGACAGACGTTACCACGCAACTGCATTGAATGAATGTCAGAAAGGCACCCACCCCGAAGACTGACTGTGTGGGACAATTTGTTTTGAAGCCAGATGAGCACTTCACCGCATGAGTATGGGTGATAAAAGCAGCATCATTGATGAGGCCGAGACATTTCTTTTCACAAACTGATTAAAGAGTTGAAGGAATCTATTAGAAGAACACTGAGCATACAACCATGAGCCTTTGTACTGCAAGTTATGAGATGCATGTCTGGACGATTGGATGATTTCCAAGAAGGCTGATGATAACATGTACTTGAAGAGTACTGTTTCAACTGGAGGCAAGATCATGACTGATTGAAATTTTAATGGGTGTTGGCACGCACAATCAATCAAAGGACAATTCTTGAAAGAATATGGGAGATGAATGATTTGTTCCATTCCTTCAGGATGAATCGAGCAACACCACACTTCGGGGCAGGGTCAAGCTTGATGAACGATGCAAGCAGTAATTATCGAAGACAGCCCGGGATGGGCACTGCATATACAGCTGAGTGGATGGCTAGCACATGAATGAGCCAATACATCGAAAGAACGAGGAAAGCTTTGGAATGCAAACAAAGGCACCCTATGAAGATGGAGCATCAAAGAGGGGGGACCTATATTTCAAATCAGGTAAGGATGCATGCATGTCATCTAACCTCAAAAAAAAAAAAAAAACATTTGCACATATTTTTGAATTGTTACAGGAAAATCCTTAATGAGGTCCAGCAAGATGATGGAAAAAGAAAGAAGCATTGTGGTGATGATAATAAAGAATCAGTTTTGATCATGGAATAAAAGGGAAGATGGGATGAACCCTACCATTAGGGAAATCCCAAAGAAATGAAAAGATCAACCTTGCAATCGGGAAGCCTCGAGTTTTCAACCCTTGCAGTCAGGAAACACCGAGTTTTCAAACCTATGATCGGGAATTAGCAGGAAGCACCAAGTTTTCCAGCCCTTCTTCTGTCATCCCCTCAACTTCGCCAGGTAAGTCCTATTTTTCACACTTGTCATATCACATCTTCCATTGGGTTGGTCACCCATTACAATGAGACCGCACTTCATATTTTTCCATGGGTAGGTCACCCATGACAATGAGACCGCACTTTTCATATTTTTTCCATCTGGGTAGGTCACCCATTACAATGAGACCACACTTCATATTTTTTCCATTTGGGTAGGTCACCCATTACAATGAGACCGCACTTCACATTCTTTCCATTTGGGTAGGTCACCCATCAAACGAGACCACTTCATCATATTTTTCCATCTGGGTAGGTCACCCATTACAAATGAGACCACACTTCATATTTTTTCCATTTGGGTAGGTCACCCATTATAATAAGATCGCACTTCATATTCTTTCCACCTGGGTAGGTCACCCATTGAGACCGTTTTTTTCGCATTCTTTTGTTTTGGTTGGATGAGGTCGCCAGATGGGATCTCATATAGCTTTGGTTAAAGGGAATCGCCAGATGGGATTTCAGGTTGATCGAGCTACACACAGGATTTTGGTTCTGGTTGAAGGGGATCGGCGAAGGGATCTCAGTTCAGCCCAACCACACAGATCTTGGTTCTGGTTGAAGGGGATCGGCGAAGTGATCTCAGTTCAGCCCAACCACACAGATCTTGGTTCTGGTTGAAGGGGATCGGCGAAGTGATCTCAGTTCAGCCCAACCACACAGATCTTGGTTCTGGTTGAAGGGGATCGGTGAAGTGATCTAAGTTCTGCTCAACCACACAGATCTTGGTTCTGGTTGAAGGGGATCGGCGAAGTGATCTCAGTTTAGCCCAACCACACAGATTTTGGTTCTAGTTGAAGGGGATCGACGAAGGGATCTCAGTTCAGCCCAACCACATAGATTTTGGTTCTGGTTGAAGGGGATCGGCGAAGGGATCTCAGTTCAGTCTAACCACACAGACCTTGGTTATGGTTCAAGGGGATCGGTGAAGGGATCTCAGTTTAACCTAACTGGAAAGGATTTTGGTTCTGGTTGAAGGGGATCGGCGAAGGGATCTCAGTTCAGTCTAACCACACAGACCTTGGTTATGGTTAAAGGGGATCGGCGAAGGGATCTCAGTTTAACCTAACTGGAAAGGATTTTGGTTCTGGTTGAAGGGGATCGACGAAGGGATCTCAGTTCAGTCTAACCACACAAACCTTGGTTATGGTTAAAGGGGATCGGCGAAGGGATCTCAGTTTAACCTAACTAGAAAGGATTTTGGTTCTGGTTGAAGGGGATCGGCGAAGGAATCTCAGTTCAGCTTAACCGCACGGATTTTGGTTTTAGTTAAAGGGGATCGGCGAAGGAATCTCATTTTAGCTTAACCACGTAGAATTTAGCTTTGGTTAAAGGGAATCACTAGATGGGATTTCAGGTTGACCGAGCTACACACCGATTTTTGTTCTTGTTAGATTGCCAGATGGGATCTCAGGTAAACCCAATCAAAAGGGAAGGTTGCCCGTGAAAACAGACCAGTGTGAGAGTGTGGGCCGGTCGCCTCTGAAAATAGACTAGAGTGTATATATGGGCAGGTTGCCCGTGAAAATAGACCAATGTGAGTGTGTGGGCAGGGCGCCCCTGAAAATAGACTTTGTGAGCATGAGGGCAGGTCGCCCGTGAAAATAGACAAGTGTGAGTGTGTGGGCAAGTCGCCCAAAATAATGAAATCATTTTTCTTTTGTTTTTCTTTACAAAGCTTACTATGCAAAATATTGAGTTTTGATTCGTAAGCATTGTAAAGAGGGGGCAACTGTTGTTACCCAATTTTTGACCCACCTTTTTTATTAAATTTTTGGAAAATCCAAAAATAGTGAAAAACAACAAAAATCCAAAAAAATATGTTTTTAATATATTTGCAATGTTTTTAGCATTTTCAGCGTCTTCTAAAAAGAATTTTAATTTTCAAAGGTTTTTTCGAACGCGTTCGACTTTTCATAGAATTGACGTTGATTTTGCTCGTTTTTAAAAATACAAGAAAAATCAAAATTTACAAAAAAAAGAAAGTTGAGGGACCAATTTTGATACCCGGGCAACATTTTACCTATAAATATGGGTTGAAAACTCAAAGGAAAGGGGGGGTCATTTTGTAATTTTCGGGAGGCAACACAAGGGGGAAAACCCTAAAAAACTAAACGGCTTCCTCTCCCTCACAAAGGACCAGCCGCCAGCCCCTCCTTGGTTTTAATTTTTTTTCCAGCCGCCGGCTCCCCCACACATCCCCTTTTGATTTTTTTTTCTTTCCTCCTCTCCCCAGCCGATCACCGAGGCTAGCCTCTCATCAAATTTTTTTCCCTTTTTCTCACCAGCCTCAGCCGCTTATAGCCCCGGTCAAAAATTAAAGAGAAAACAAGGGCGGCCGCAACCTCCCTTTCCCTGATCACAAAGGTCGGTCGCCCCCCCCCCTTTACTTTCAAATCCCTAGCAGCTCACGCCTCCCCCCTCATTTTCTTCTCCTCCCGATCTCACTTTCTTCTCCCTCACCCGAAGCCATCAATAGCTGCTCACTCCCCCCTCACCCACGGGCAAGCCCTCTTCCTCAAGCCGAACACAGCGGCAGCCCCCGCTGTCTTCTTCCTGATCTTCCCCGTCACCAGCAGCATCGCTCACAGACTCGGGGCGATCTGTCTTCTCCATCTAGCAGCGTCCGTAGATCTACCCGCCAGTAACAGCATCATCACGGCGACGCCCACAGAAACCAGCTGCTGCTCTCCTTCGTCCAGCCATTCACAGTAGATGCCCAGCCAAGATGATTTGTCCCCCTACACAGATTGGCCACCAGCAGCAGCACAGCCGCCGCAAGACCTGCCTTCTTCACCTGACCTAGCGGCGCCGATAGATTTCAATTCTACCCGCCTCCGGCCACAGCCACTCCCCCGATCTCTTCCTCTGCACCGCCCGATCTGCCACCGGGAAGGAAGAAAGGAACAACGGATAGAAAAAAATATATAAAAGCAGATCTTGAAAATGAAATAAAATCAACTGGTTTGTGTGTGTTTTCTCCTTTGCAGGTGACGGTGGTCTTCACCGCCGGCGAGGAGAGGAAGAAGGAGAGAAGCCGAGCTTGACCCACCTCCTGTTTTTGTTTGCAGCGGCGCGTGAACCCATGCGCCGCCAGTGACAGTGGCAAGTGGGAGGACGCGCCGTCACTATTCCCGAGCATTGTTCCTGCGGATTCCAGAAGCCTTAGGATGTTTTAAGGGCTGTTTTTGTAATTTTAAGTTGGTTGATGTAATTTTTTGTTTAGTATTGAATTTTTATTTATATCTTGTAAATATGGATGTAACCAAAAAAAAAGAAGAAAAGAAATGAAAGAAATAATAATAAAAAAAAGAGATGTGTGTGTGTTTGTGTATTTTTTTTTATGTGTTATTGAATAAAAAAAATGAATTTAATTTATATGCACAAATATCTAAAGGACAGATAAAAATCATGTTGTATTTTCCATGGAAATGTAGAACATGTATCTACATATAGTTTGGAAAAATAATAACTGATTTATCAAAGCCTTAGAATTGAGCTAAAATTTTATTTTTAATATCACATCAAGTCCACGAAGCTTGAAAGTGAATGTGGTGTGTATTTTTGTTTATGAATTTTTTTTTTATTATGATAAAATTGCAAGAATAAAGAAGAATTTAATATTCTGATTTGATCACGGATAAAGAATTATGAACTTACATGTAAGTTGTATTTTTCTAAAATTCGATGAAAGAACAGAATTTTTAAAACTTCTTTAACACATCAAGTCCACAATGCAGCTTACCTCAGGTAGGGTGCGTTAGGGGTGCTAATACCTTCCCTAACCACAACCAGTCCCTTACCCGCGATCTATGACAAGACCAGTACATCAGGTTTCCTAGTAGCCCTCAATGAATTACTAGGTGGCGACTCCAACGAACGAATTCAAAGCAAACACATTAATAACGAGAAAAATCGCCAGTCGATGCCGCGCGCGGATTTTTTTTGACGTGCGACAAGTTCTCAGGTTCTATAATGCACATGTGACACCTTGCATATATATCTTCCAAGGTTTTCAATTTTACTGGAGTAGAGCTAGGTGAAGATTGTTGACTATTATCATTGTCAATATTCTTAGCTAACACTTTAACTGTAGAATTTTGATTGCAATGTTCAACATTATCGGGTTGGGCTGCAGCAAAGTGCCTTCAAGATTTTCACCTTCTTCAAGAGCTTTGGTTCATCAGATTTCTTTCCCAATTCCATGCTCTATCTTCACTGAAAATCACACTTCTTGAGAGAACAATCTTCTTAGATTTCAGGTCATATATTCTATACCCCTTCTCACAGCTGCCATATCCAACAAACACTTCCTTTCCAGCTTTGCTATCCCATTTCTACCTTAGTGATGATGGGATATGTGTGTAGCATAAGCAACCGAACACCTTTAGATGTTTGACTCCTGGCTTTCTTCCCGTGAAGGCTTCAAATGGAGTCTTTTCAATAACTGATGTTGTATAACATCTGTTCTAAATATACACAGCTGTATTCACAGCTTCTGCCCAGAAAATTATTGGCATTTCTTTTTCTATCAACATGGACTTCGCCATTTCACAAATTGTTCTGTTTCTTCTCTCTACAACTCCATTCTATTGAGGGGAGTATGCAACTGTTAGCTGCCTCTCCATTCCTTGTTTTACATAGAATTCTTCAAACTCATTTGAAGTATATTCACCACCTTTGTCACTTCTCAGCTTCTTCAATTTATATCCACTTTGCAGCTCAACAAATGCTTTAAATTTCTTGAACACATTGAGTGCATCAGATTTGTTTCTAAAGAAGTATACCCAGCACATTCTTGAGTAATCGTTAATGAATGTGATGAAGTATCTGTTCCCTCCCATAGATTCATTATGCATTGGTCCACACAGATTAGTGTGGATTAATTCCAGTGGATAGCTCCACGCTTGCTCTTTGTCGAATTTCTCCCTGTGATGTTTGCTTGATGCACAGCTTGCACATACATCTTCTACTTCTGTCAAAATAGGAAGTCCACATACCATCTCTTTCTGCTGTATCTTCTTCATGCTAGCAAAGTTCAAGTGTCCCAATCTTCTATGCCATATCCAGGAGTCCTCGGTCACTGAAGCTTTCCTTGTTGCAAGTGTGATGGACTCAAGTGAAAGTGGAAAGCATCGATTTCCTCCCATGATCACTATTGCTATAACATTGTTGAGGCTTTCATCATCAAATATTACTGCTTTGTTACCTCCAAACAGAATGTGATAGCCATGCTCCATCATCTGGCCTACACTCAGTAGATTTTCATCCAATCCGGAAACAAGCAGTACCTCTTTTATGTATCTTTTCCCATGCTGAGTTTCCATAACCAATGTTCCTTTTCCAGTTGCTTACACAAGGTCTCCTGAGCCCATCTTTACTTTACAGGTTACTGTTCTATCGATGTTGATTGGTTCAGATTCTTGAGAAGTCATGTGGTTGCTGCAGGCACTATCCACAAACCATATCTTTCTATCTTGCAGACTTGCAGAATGGCAAGCATGGAACATGGTTCCAATGGTAACTCTCTCTTCTTTGGCATAATTTGCTAGTTGTTTGTGACTGTGACTTTCACAATCTTTTGCAATATGGCCAAACCGATTGCATCTTCCACATCTTGGCTTTCCTTTGTGTTTGCATAATCCAAAGTGTTGCTTCTGGCAGACTTGACACTGTGGCTTTACACTCACTTGACTACTTCCCCAAGCAGTGTTGTTCTAGCTTGAATTGTTGTAGTTTAAATTTTTGTTTGGAAATGAATTTGTCCCCTCCTGTCTTGTGATTGCCATTTTTGAGAAGGTTTGCCTTGGAACCCTTGTGTGAGCTGTAGGTTTGATTGTTTCCAATCTTTAATCTGCTAAAGGCTTTCTCTGTTCCTGTTAGCTTATCCCTTTCATCATGTAGATCCTCCCTCTTATCATAAACTTTAACAGAAGCAATGACTTCTTCTGCTCTTAGAACATCAAGATCTCATGTCTCCTCAATGATTGACACAATGGACTTATATTTTCTGCTTAGACATATTAGTAATTTCTACACAATTCTATTTTTTGATACATCTTCTCCTAACGATTTTAGGTTATTCACAGGTGCAAAGAGTTTAGCTAGATATCCATCTAAGCTTTCACTTTCTGACATTCTCAGGTATTCAAAGTCAACTCTCACTGCTTGAAGTTTTACAACTCTAACCTTTTTATCTCCTCTGTATTCTTTGCCCAAAATGTCCCAAGCTCCTTTTGCAGTCTTCTCATTTCTTATACGTGGGAAAAGGTCGTTTGTTAATGCTTCTTGTACGAGGCTTAATGCCTTTGCATTTTTTATCTTGTCTTCTCTGGATGTAGTGGATGTTTGCAATGTAGTTTGCTCAGCTTCACTCTTTTCATCGCCTAATCCATTTGCAACCTCAAGTGATTGATGAGATTGTATTCCAACTTCTATTGCGTCCCATAGATCGAATGTTATGAGGATTGTCTCCATCTTTACGGCCCAAAAATCGTAATTTGTGCCATTGAATTGTGGAGTTCTTAAATCTCCTCCAGCAGAGCTTGATACTACCATTTTTGAGTAATTAACATTTTAATCAATCTATTTTTCACAGTTTACACCCCTCTTAGGAATCAGTTTGGAAGCTCTGATACCATGTTTGTTTTCTGAAGGTGTTGAGAAGAAAATTGTATTCAAGTTTGCAAAGAAGATTGAGAAGAAATTCTTGTATTTTTTCAGTATATTGATTAATGCAGCAAACTCTGCTTTTATATACATTACATGTAACTAATTCCATTATTTTAGGAACCAAGATCATCTCATCCATCCATTAATGGAGGGTCACGATTCTTACACATGTAAGAAACGGTTTGTAACAGTAAAAACAACTATAACTGCCATAACGGTTTTAACTGCCTTCTTAACCGATTTAACAGAATTTCTTCCATTTCTTCAACCTTCTTGCTATAGTCTGCGTAGTCTTATTCTAAAACTTCAATCACAAGTAATCAGCTTAGCTTTCAACAATATGCACCTCCTGTAATGTGCCCACCAATACCAAAACTTGTGCAGGTACCAGCCGGGTAGCCATGAATTGTGCTTTGCTCAGCAATTCTGTAGTAGAGTTCACCATTTGTGGCACCTGCCTGAACCCATGCACTATTATTGTCGATATCAACACTAATGGAATGAAGTTCAGCAATGTCAACAACAACGAAAGGTGTGTCATTTTCAGAAACATAAGAGAGTCCCTCATAGTCATGGCCTCCACTGCGGACTCTAAGGTGGATTCCAAGCTATTTTGAGCAAATTACAGCAGCTTGAATGTGAGATTCTTCCAAAGGAATAAGGATAAACTCAGGTTTCGGCATGGAAGGCAATGTAAACCTGAGGTTTTGAGCAGAAGAACGTAGAATAGCGGTGAAGGAAGAGTTAACAGGAGAATACAAGACAGTGGAAAAAGGAATGGACGATTCAGAATTTCTTGAGAGACACTGTAGAAACCTATCCTGATCCTGAATAAGATGTGAACACATACGAGATGGTGTTAACACAAGAACTACAAGTATTGAAAGAACAGAAAATCTAAAAGGAACCATTATCCTCCTTTCGTTGCTTTGGCTTCGTGTTCAAGAATTCAATTCTCAGGAGTTTTTTTTTTGGAATAAGTCGATATATTGAAAGGGCTAACCAGAAGGTAGCCAAAAACAAGATACATGAAAAAAAAATGAGAATCACAATAACAAAAAGCAAACACAAAAAGAAAGGAAAAGAAAGTCAACAGATACATAACCGAAAAAGGACATTATGAATGAAGAAGCTGATACGCCATGCTTAAAGCCTTTATTTGGTGTTAGACCAATCTATAATACCTTTAGGTCCCATAATTCAAGTAGTGCCAGTAGCCATGAAGAACTTATCTGCAGACTTGAGCCAATTTGAGAGGCGATAAAGAATTAAGGAGAAAATATCTTCGAAGGTCGTAGTTCCATCATTGAAGATTACCTTGTTCCTCATAAGCCATATACTCCAGCTAACACAA
Organism: Populus tremula; assembly: GCA_964019445.1. Taxonomy (NCBI): domain Eukaryota; kingdom Viridiplantae; phylum Streptophyta; class Magnoliopsida; order Malpighiales; family Salicaceae; genus Populus; species Populus tremula. The sequence goes on from CAXHTJ010000914.1 coordinate 113,350, forward strand.
TAAGAAAGCATAGACCAAGCCTTACGATGGAATTTTCCGAACACAGTAGGGAAGGCAACCACTAATACCCCACCAATCCAAGAATTTCATCCATAATTTTCACACTGGTCTACAATGGAGGAAAAGATGATTTGAAGTCTCAATCTCATTTTCATAAAAGATACAAAAGGCTTGATCAACTGGGATTTTATTACAACAAAGTAAGAAATCCTTAGTGCATAGTCTATTATGAACAGCTAGCCAAAGAAAAGATTGAACCTTAGAAGGGACCCCTTTTTGCCATATCGAAGCCTTGAAAGTTCTAAGCCCTGGATTCACAATCCTGTCAATAAGTAAAGAACAAGTTTTAACTGTATACCCTCCATCTGTTGAAGAGGACCAGACTTTTTTATCTAAAGTTGTTGCCTTTATTCGAAAGCTTTCTAGAGATGAGAGAAGGTAGACGACCTGCTCAGTTTCAAAGAGGAACAATTGTCTCCTCCAAGCTAACTCCCACTTCCATTCTCCTTGCTCCCAAATTCCCATGTCAGCAATTGTGGCATTCGGTTTAGTGGTAAGAATGTAGAGTCGTGGGTAGATGACTTTCAATGGAGAGCTATCAAACCAAACATCAGACCAGAATCGAGTCAGAGAGCCATTTCCCACTACAAATCTGCAATTATTGGCTAAAGCTGAAGAGACAGAGTCTGTTGAGGTCATAAGGGATGTTATATCCCTCCAGATACAAGACAATCTTCTACTAAAAATAGGGAAACCATTTTCAAACACCGGCTTGAATTTGTTGAATATCATCTTCTTCCACAGCTCATTACCAGGAAGAGAGAGCCTCCAAATCCACTTGAAAAGCATTGCTTTATTCTTGGCTATCAATGACCCAATCCCAAGGCCACCCCTATCCTTATCTCTAACAACCATGCTCCATTGGACTTTGCAAATTTTTCTCATTTTGACAGTTCACGACCATAAGAATTTGCGTTGGATGGAAGTAAGTAAGCGACACACATCTTTTGGCATAAGGAAGATGGACATAAAGTACAAAGGAAGGGAGTTCAACACACTTTTGATAAGGCAAATGCGACCGGCCATGCTTAACATTCTCCCTTTCCACGAAGTGAGTTTCTTTCGAAACTTATCAATGACGGGTTTCCATGTTGAAATCCTTCTAGGGTTAGACCCCAAAGGCATTCCCAGGTAATTACATGGAAGAGAATCATGCTTGCAGTAAACTGATTTTGCAAACTCATCCAAGCAAGAGTCATCAACATTGATTCCTATAAGAGAACTCTTAAAAAAATTAATGTGCAAGCCTGAGCAATAGAGCAAACCACCTTAAGACTCTTTTAACTGACTGGAGGGCATGCAAACTAGCTGGCATAAAGACAAGAGTGTCATCTGCATATTGAAGGTGACTTAAGAAGTTATTAGAGCTAAAATCAATACCTTGAAAGATGTCTGAGGTTGCCGCACGTTGAAAGAGAACAGATAAACCTTCAGCAGCAATATTAAAAAGAAAGGGAGATAGGGGATCACCTTGCCTAATACCTTGCCCCACTTTGAACTCTGGGGAAGGAGAGCCATTGACTAAGACTGAAACCTGACTAGTAGACAAGCAGGAGGAAATCCACCCTCTCCATTTAGCACCAAAACCCATGTAAGTCATCACCTCATCAATGTAATCCCATAGAACTGAATCAAAAGCTTTTTGGAAATCAACCTTGAAGATGAGACCCGATCTTCGACTTCTTTTTAGATCATAAACCACTTCATTAGCTACCATAAAACCATCAACAATTTGTCTGTCTGCTATAAAAGCAGTCTGGTTGTTACTAATCAAGCTGCCTATTACTTCCTTTAATCTGCTGGACAAAATCTTCGCAATAATCTTGTAAATACCATGGATCAAACTAATGGGGCGATACTCTTTGCAATTCTCAGGAGTTGTCTTGTAGATATTGAGCTAATCCTATATAACATCATCTTGGCAATGTATGTTCTCTGCATGTAACCAATTTGGTGCAAGTAGATCTTGACTCATGACATTGAAATTGGTACTGAATGTGATTGATTTTGTAAGCAATCCAAAATCTTGCATTCATGTTTAGATCATTTAATATTTGGCACAAGATCGAAGGAGATATATGCTCTAAGAGGGAACATCATTTTCACACTTATTTGAGGATATATACTTCATTTTCATCATAGTCTGATAGCAGCTGAAAAGGGGGAAACATCAAATCCCCACTGCCCCTTCCCTAAAGGCTAGCTATCTCTTTCCTTGTAACTAAAAAAGGAGAAAAAGAAAGAGAAAAAGAAAGCAGGTCCAACTTTACTTTCCTTTTTGTAATTGCTGCTGTATATTATACTTTGTTAAAGAATCATCTCAATCCAATAATTTAAACTGTAAGATCAAATTTTAATATATGATTTATATTATTTTCTAACATACCTCTTAAATGAAATATTGGTTCAAGTTCCAGACACATTTCCAACTTTCTTGGGATTCACTGATATGATGAAGGAGGAGTTTTTTGATACATTAAGTTTAACCGAATCATTTCCATAGCGGTTCAAATTGAATTTTATCAGATTATATACTTGTCAAACTTGCCAAATCTGAGAATTATGATGTGGTTTTAGGCAACTTTTCGATTTTATTGCTTTGACTACGAGCACGCACCTTTCTCCTTTGTCACATTGAACTGTAAGAGGAATTCATTACAATTCATTACAGTATCATCCTCACCTGATTTTGGATTAATATTATTTTTTGTAATAAAAAAGGAGTATTTTCTTTCTAAGATATTATAGAGAGCGAATCCAATTCTTTGTGCATCACAATTGTTAATTTTCAATAATGTTGTTTTTGGCTCAAATAAATTTCTTCTTTGAAGTTACTTTCAAGTATGGTCTCTGGGTAAACTCAAAACTGAAAAATCATGAGGTTTCTGACCCCTTAATTAATTTTGTTCGTCAAGAGGTTTATACAATGAATTTGCTATTACATAACCATTAAAGTACACATACTTGCGTGTCATTTACTTTAATATATTCATAATAATTGTAAATGAAAGCAAAATTCAAATTTATGGAGGCAGGGGGTTTTTGACACCAAAATTGAGGAGAAATGGACAAAAAGCAGTCTCAAAACATAGGTTCGGTTTTTGTATTTAAAAAATAAAAATATATTATTTTAATAAATTTTCAAGTAAATATGTTTTTTTAAAAAATATTATTATTCCAAACACTAGCATTCAGTTGCTGATATAAAAATTTAAAAAAAATAAAAAAAAATATTTTAACATATATTCAAGTAAAAAATACTTTTTTAAAAAACCAATATTATAATCCAAACCCTAGCTTATTATGCAAGTGATTGAAATAGTCTTAGTATCTCTTGCATTATTCCTTTTAAATAAACAGTGCCATAAGAATCACGCTTCCTTCGCTCCACAGCCACAGATTTGTCGGGGTATCATATTATTTAACAAAGCTAATAATTAAATATATATGAGATGAACTCATCTATTCAGGAGCTGCTGATATAAAAAAAAAAAAAAATTTAAAATTTTTTTTAATATATTTTTAAATAAAAAATACTTAAAAAAACCAAAACAGTATTATAATCCAAAGACTAACTTATTATGCGAGTGATTGAAAAAGTCAGAGTATCACTTGCATTATTCCTTTTAAATAAACAGTGCCATAAGAATTACGCTTCCTTCGTTCCACATCAAGATATTTGTTGGAGTATCATATTATTCAACAAAGCTAATAATTAAAATATGAGACGAACTCATCTATTCAACAAAGCTAATAAAAATTCAGTGCCATAATGTTGTTAATGAATAATATATATATTTTTTTGGATTTTCATCTAATAAATTAAAATTTTAAATTGAAAGGATTATTTGATGACCTCGGTTCAAATTTCTTAATCACCCTCTCAGTCATTGATTGCACTTTGGCCATACTGATATGTCGGAAACAATGTGCATCATCATACATCATCACCTTCAAAATCACCAGCAGCATCACCATATCAGTAAATTGTACAAGTACTGCCTTTAACATAGTTTAGAGCTTTTATAATCAAGTAATTAAGAGTTTAAATCTTAGATTTTTTTTAATAGAGTTAAAACATAGGTTAATAATAAGTCTATGTAAGTTTTAAATTTAAAAAATTTTCATCAAAGCAAAATTCATTAAAAAAATAATATAAAACTATTTTTAAAACACAATCTAACTTTTTTAAATTGAAATAATTATTTAATAACTCTCATCGTCATGATTCATTCACCGCTTTATGTTTTTGTAGATCCCAGGCCTCATGCCTTTTCAAACAATGACCATGATTTGTTCGTAAACTGTTAAAGAATATTATCACGTTTATAATTAACTGTATAAACATGACAGGGACCAGCTAGAGTTATTTTTAATTAATTAGACATTGAATGGCCAAAAAGTCTGATACTCTTAAAGATTTGAGATTGCCGACATATCAATTGTTCAGATTGACAATTCAATTCTAATGTCATCTAAAAAATTTCTGCTATGCAAAGATTGCAGAGTAATATTATAATTCCTAAGATAATGTAAGGATTAAAACAATTTCCGGTCACCTCATCACAGATCCTCTCTATAAGAGAACACCTTGAGACATCAATTCTTGAAGGCAAGCCAGAGAAGCAAGAAAACAGGAAAAATGGTGCCTTCAAGATCTTCCATGCTTTCAATACTTGTGGTCCTACTCCTATCTCCATTTATAGTTTCACTTCCAATTCAGGATAGGTTTCTAAAATGTCTCTCAAAATATGCAGATACATCCTTTCCCTTTTCCACTGTCTTGTATACCCCACACAACTCTTCTTTCACTAGTGTCTTACAATCTTCTGCTCAAAACCTCAGGTTCACCTCGCCTTCAGTACCGAAACCTGAGTTTATCTTCACTCCCTTAAAAGAATCTCACATCCAAGCTGTTGTTGTTTGCTCTAAGCAGCTTGAAATTCACCTTAGAGTCCGTAGCGGAGGGCATGATTTTGAGGGACTCTCTTATGTTTCAGAAATCGAGAAACCTTTCATTGTTGTGGATCTTGCAAAGCTACGGTCTATCAGCGTTGATGTTAAGCATAACAGCGCGTGGGTTCAGGTGGGTGCCACGAATGGTGAACTTTACTACAGAATTTCTGAGAAAACCAAAACCCATGGCTTCCCAGCTGGCACTTGCACAAGTTTAGGTATGGGTGGGCACATTTCAGGAGGTGCATATGGTGCCATGTTGCGAAAATATGGCCTTGGAGCGGACAACGTCGTTGATGCACAACTAATTGATGTTCATGGTAGACTTCTCAACCGAAAACTCATGGGCGAAGATCTTTTCTGGGCCATCAGAGGAGGTGCAGGGGGGAGCTTCGGAATTGTCACCGCCTGGAAGGTAAAATTGGTTCCCGTACCATCAACCGTGACAGTATTTACCGTTACCAAGACGTTAGAACAAGGTGCAACTAAGATCCTTTATAGATGGCAAGAAATTGCTGATAAACTAGACGAGGATCTTTTCATCAGAGTACTCATTCAGACAGCTAACGTCACCTCCCAAGGTAAAAGAACCATTGCTACTTCTTACAATTCCTTGTTTCTTGGTGATGCCAACAGGCTTCTTCAGATAATGCAGCGCAGCTTTCCTGAATTGGGTCTGACACGTAAAGATTGTATCGAAACAAACTGGATCAATTCCACTGTATTTATGGCATTTCTCCGAAATAATACTCCTCCTGAAGTTTTCCTTCAAAGAACGAACCCGAACAGGGAGTATTTCAAAGGCAAATCTGACTATGCCAGAAAACCCATACCTGAAAAGGCACTTGAAGTGTTATGGGAGAAGTTATTTGAAGCAGAGAGTCCTCTAGTAGTGTTCACTCCTTATGGTGGAATGATGAACCGAATTTCAGAATCTCAGACTCCTTTCCCTCATAGAAAAGGTACCAAGTTCATGATTCTGTACTATACCGGTTGGCAAGATGCAAAGGAAAACGTTGCAAAGCATATAGATTGGACTAGGATGGTTTACAATTACATGGAACCTTATGTCTCGAAGAACCCAAGGGAAGCATATGTGAATTACAGGGATATTGATTTGGGCATGAACAACAATTCTAACACAAGTTTTGTTGAAGCGAGTGTTTTTGGTACTAAGTACTTCAAGGATAACTTCTACAGGTTGGTGCATGTGAAGACCAAAGTTGATCCTGATAATTTCTTCAGGCACGAACAAAGCATCCCACCTCTTCCACTGCACATGAGATAAAGAAATTGAAGTGGAATTCATCTCCAGCAAAGCTTAGTTGGATCACTACTTTCACAAGTCTTGATCGATCTTTTTATATATATATATATATATATATATATATATATATATATATATATATATATATAATATTTTAGCTAAATAAAGAAATGCCATGTTATGCAATCATGCCGTCTGGGGTTTATTTATTATAAATAAAAACTTTGCAATGAATAGTCCAATTTGTCGATGAAGACTAATGGAAAAATGTTTCGAGTTAAAATAGTCAACTAGAAAACACCCTTCTTTAGGTTTGTCAATTTTATCATTCCATACGGTTGGGCTGAATCCAGCCTTATTTAAATAAAGAAGGTCTTTCATATGAGCTAGTCTTAACCCAGTTTCTTCTTATTTGAGTTTTGATCTAGATAAGATGGGCTCAACCCACATATTTGTTCCGGGCCCAACTCAATAATAATAATAATAATATTATATTATATATTTTTTAAAAATTTCAAACAATTTCCAAAAATCCTTTTTTTTATTTTCTTGTGTCTTTTTCTATAAATTTTGATCAATATTAATTTTTATTTTTATACTGTAAAGATATAAATCCATTATTAAATTCCCAAGTTTTTTCTAAAATGTTAAAATTTACAAAAAAAAATATATGTTTTGTTTTTATTCATATACTCAAGTCTCTAAAAACTTATAAGAAATTTTCATATCATATTTTTATACAATAAAAATTTTAAAAAATATATATATTAATATATATTTTAAATTTAATAACCAGTTTATTAAAATTATGAGAACTACGTTAATATTTCAAAAATTTCAATAAAATTATTTTTTTTAGTATAATTTAAGATTATAAATTTATATATAAAGTGTATTTTTAATATTAAAAATGTGTGTGTATTAAAACCGTTAGTTTTTTCAAAAATTTTCGCTAATGAAAAGTCACAAGGCACTTTTATGAAATGCCCTCTCAAAATCAAAATTATGCATCTGGCCCATCCACTTTGCTTTTCTAGATTCGGCCCTCCTTGTCCCTTGGCACTGGACACCCAAAACTAAATAGTTTATTCTATGTTTGGTGGCTTCTATGTTTGGCATAAAGTATATGCTCTCCATCTATTTTATGAGGTAAGAAGTCGAGTGGCAATCGTTTATATTACAGAAAAAACTAAAAGATGTAGCCTTTTCATTGTGGACCTAGAGACAGTTTACTCTTTACTGAGGACTTGTATTTAACTAATAACTATGGGTTAATAACTTGTTTATCCCTTGTACTTTGTTTTTTTAATGGATTCTACTACGCTTTTTTTTTCCAATTATTTTTAATAAGTTAAGAATGTATGCATTGATTAATAAAATCATTACTTGAAAAATAAAACTACATATATATAATTAAAAATACTTGAATTAAAAAACTCAAACCAATTAAAACTTATCATTAAATCGAAAAAAGTGAGAACTTAGTTACAAATATTAAAAATATTATACAGGGAAAAGAGGCTTAAACAAGATAAATTAAAAATATTTTATCTGATTTGTGCAATGAGACATTGACTTATGACATCACAGATATAATATAATTATAGGAATGGTTAAAAATCAAAGGAATTTCATATTTTTCTAATCACACATTTAATGCATTAAATGTTTAATTATCTCTTTGTTTTAACCATGTTTAACAGTTCTATTTTTTTTTCTTTGGTGATAATATTCATAGTATAAGCATTATGCAACATAGAAAAGTTCAACATCACTAAAATCATATAGAGTAAGTACTTTCTTGCAACATCTTAATGCAGCGTCAACAACTTTTATTTAACATAATATAGAAAGATAAACTATTGAAAGAAATTGAGGTTAGAAACTAGACACTAGTACTGTGTGTTGGGCGGAATTCGGTGAACGGTGATGTATTGATCTCTGCTCATGGGACGAGTAAGCACACTGAGACACAATATTTAACGTGGTTCGGCAAAACCGCCTACATCCACGGGAGAGACAATATTATTTATAGATTAGAGAAAGGATACAATAAATACATGGAGGAGGATCTCATCACTCAACTCCCATCTCTCTTGCTGCCCTTGCAGCTGCTGCAATGGCAGCAGCCATTGCAGCTCTCTCTTTTACTCTAATCCCTTCACATGCTCACACTCTATCATTCTTGCTCTCAAATATAAGCCTTTATATAGGCAAGACCATGGCTGAAAACATGGCATGAATTATGCCATAATTCATGCTTCCACTTACAAGTGGTGGGGTAGCCCCACTAATGGCAATACCTAACAATCACCCCCTTTGCCATTTATGTGGGCAATTGTTCTCTTGCTTCTTCAGCACAAGCTTGCATTCTGCATCTTTTCAAAGCTTATCATTCTGAGAGCGTCTTCAACACAACATTCCCCTTCGAGCGTATCAACCATGCTCGATCCGGAATGATTTTTCAAGCCTTACACCAAGGCTTACAACACCCCCTCAAATGAATATTCCAAGTGCGACAGTCATTGAGTATTTCAATGTGATCACAAGCTTACCACTCTTCCAAGAGTCTACTCATCCAGGAGTTGCGCCTGCCCTCTGTTCCACCCTAGGAACCACGCCTTACTTCTCCGTGAGTCTCTCGCTCTTAGTCGTAAGAGTCCAGGTAGCTCTCCGCCTTTAACCATGGGGGCAGCCCATTAAAGGTTGATCCATATCTATCTCCATACTCTGAGTATTACAATGCCATTACCGAGCTCACCACCTTGACAAGAGTCAACTCGTTCCCGGAACCTGCACATGCCCTCTGCTCCTTCATAGCAGCCGCGTCTTAATGCTCCACAAGTCACCCCCTTATTGTCCAAGGCAAATATCTTCTAGCTCATTGATCTTTAGCATGGGGGCAATATCCATGAAAGTCAATCCTGTATTTGTCTCCATACTCATCCTAACCACTTCATTTGGCTATACACTTATCCACTTATACCTGCCCATCACATCGGCTCTGGGGCGTTCTCAACTAGGGCTCCTATCCTGGCCTCCACACCTTCTCCAAGGTGTCTCCGCTCGTCGTCATGCGGCGGTCTGAATCTGGGCTTATATCATGGCCCTCACACCCTACATCCGAGGTGTCTCCGTTCGTCGTGGAGCGGTCTCATCCTCCTTCATCGGGATGACTCCACTGGCTTCAAGATTCTCTACCACCATGTGGACTTGGGAGAGATTACTGCCACTGACTACATAGAAAGAGAAAGTTGCAGTATAGTACTCGCAATCCTTCACCTTGATTTCTATGTTTGGAGCTTCTATGCCTTTCTGCTTGACAGCTCCACCTACACCAACTCTCTTTGGTGGCTTCGCCTTTTATCATAGGTGGTCGCCTTTTATCACAGGCGTTTGCACCCCCTTAATTAGGTGCCTCTGCAACAGCTCTCTTTCCATCCTTGCATGCATTGGAAAGGTCTTCGCCTGTGTGTCTTCATCAAGAGCATAAAAGACTTCCTATTGTACAAACTTTAACAGTCTCTGCTCTGAGCTTACAGTACCTCATTAGATCCTACGGGTACTCCTGCACAATCTCCGTGTGCCCTCGTGCAATTTCTGTTCTCCAGATTTCTCCTTATTCCTTGCATATATTTGACAACAGCTCATCCTGTCACAACACCTGTCCAAGTTAAAATAGGGTGCCAATCTTTATCCCCTTGCTGTATTTCTGTTCCATTATCAGGGTCTTCATCAATTCTCTCCTCGAGAAATCACAGTCACTAAATCTAACTTCTTTGGATAAATCACCACTCCATCAGATCCTTGATCATGCGGAACCCAATTGTTCCCCTTGTGCCGTCATCCTGCTAGTCTTCAACCGTTTCATTACAAACTGCTATATATACGAAAATAGTATCGTATGGATAATCCTTCCACTAAGCAAGTTCCCAGGAAAGATTGGAGGGGTCACACTGGTCTCGCTTAAAACCCAATCTCCTAGACAGAACTTCTTAGGCCATATCTATCCATCGTACTGTCTCTCTGTATATACAATCATTTGCTAGCTTTGTTGCGACTTTCCTTTACAAGTGATCTGGAATATACAGGTTTAATACATGATTTCTCAACATCTAGCGAGACTACTAGTGCTTAGATTCATCAAGATTGCTCTTCGTCAATTTCCACTCTCCACCTCAAATTGTCCACATAACCGGGTGTCCAGAGTGTCCCAATTTTGCCTTCCATCAAGGCATTACATTTCTCTATTTAACAGTTCAACACATGTAATTGGGAAAACATGTGCACCTTCTTCTTCTTCATCACCATCGACCACCATCAAGACCCTCAGATGCCTCCTGATCGGGCAATCTATCTTTAATAATACAACCCTGCCATTTTGGTCTCGAATCTCAATGATCGGACCGTACCATTGCACCCGGAATGATCAAATTAGCTGGAAACATGTCTTGAATCCTCCAAATCGCACATCAGACGGCTAAGATTTGATCAAAACAATTCTGGCCTAATTCAACGACTCAGATTCAATCTCAGCTACATTGGATCCTGTTCCACGGCTCGGCTCTCTTGTGGCTCGGCGCGGCTCAACTCGGCTCGGCTCACGGCGCTGACGTGGCAGTGGGCCCAATGTGCTGACGTCACCATTGCATCATGCTAATGTCATCATGGGCCATGCTATTGTTCGTGATGACGTCACAAATTACGTCATGCTGACGTCATCCTTATCCGGGTCAGCCACGTGGGTCGGGTCATCTGGTATTCGGGTCGGGTCAACCCATCCGGGCAAAGAAGACGCGTGGCCAGCCTCCTCGTAGGCGCGTGTGGCCATGTCCGACGTCCGATTTCGACGCGGTTTTCACCAGTGGCTTCGTCTCTTCCTCCTCTACACGGTGGTATGATAAAAATACAATTTTGACAACTTTCATTTTTGAGCAAAAATCAAACACCACTACAAACCATATGCTCTAATACCAATTGTTGGGCGGAATCCGGGGACCAGTGATGTACTGATCTCTGCTCATGGGACGAGTAAGCACACTGAGACACAATATTTAACGTGGTTCAACAAAACCGCCTACATCCACGGGAGAGACAATATTACTTAGAGATTAGAGAAAGGATACAATAAATACATGGAGGAGGATCTCATCACTCAACTCCCATCTCTCTTGCTGCCCTTGCAGCTCTCTCTTTCACTCTAATCCCTTCACATGCTCACACTCTATCATTCTTGCTCTCAAATATAAGCCTTTATATAGGCAAGACCATGGCTGAAAACATGGCATGAATTATGCCATAATTCATGCTTCCACTTACAAGTGGTGGGGTAGCCTCACTAATGGCAATAACTAACACTGTGATCCTCCAAGGAACCTTTCTCTGTCCTTGACCAGTGTCTCTTCAATTTCTTTTCCTCATATGATGTGGAAGAGTTGGGATGCTCTGTTCATGCCTGAAGAAGTTGTCAGGATCAACTTTGGTCTTCACCCGTACCAGTCTGTAGAAGTTATCCTTGAAGTACTTAGTGCCCCCAAACACTTGCTTCTGGAAAGCTTGTGTTAGTCTCCTTGTTCATTCCCAAATCAAGGTCCCGGTAATTGACATATGCTTGTCTTGGAAACATGGAAACATAAGGTTTCATGTACCTGTAAACCATCCTAGTCCAATCGGTATGTTTTCTAACATTTTCTTTCGCATCTCGCCAATTGGCCAAGTACTGGATCATGAACAAGGTACCTTTTCTATGAGGGAAAGGAGTCTGAGATTCGGAAAATTTGCCCATGTTTCCACCATAAGGGGTAAGAACTATAGCTGGATTGTCTTCTTCTAACATTATTTCCCATAACCCTTTGAGAGCAGTTTCAGGTATAGGTTGTCTAACAAAGTCTGACTTGGCTTTGAAGTAGTGCTTCAATATATTTCTTCTTTGAAGTAAAACTTCAGGAGATGTATTGACAAGGAAAATTCAATTTGAGGAAGAAAAGTCCAAAATTCAATTTGAGGAAGAAAAGTCCAAAAAAAAAAAAAAGGTAGAAAGAAAAGGAAGAGAGCAGAATAGGGGAAAGGGGGAGAAAAGAGGAGACAGAGAGGGAGGAAGAAAAATAAAGAGGGGGAGAGCGTAAGGAAGCAGAGGAGAGACAGACATGGCAGGGGGGGTTTGAGACGAACAAAAACAGAGGGAGTAAAGGAGAATAAAAAAGCAGAGGGAGACGTGAGGAAGAACCGGGCAACACAGGGAGACGGAAACAGAGGAGAGGGACCGTAGAACCTCCTTCAAAACTCCAGCATTCCGAAAGCAAACTCAGACGAACTAGGAAGAACAAAAAATACACCACTAGCTAGAGAAAGCAAAAGAAAAGAAAGAACCAGAGGAAAAGCCAAACTGAAGTATAGGAAATGAAAAAGAGAGGAACAAATCAAAGCAGATGAGGAGGAGGAAAAACAGAGGCTGGTGCCTCTGCACAGGGAAAAAGAAAAAAGAAACTACAGCAGCGCTACCTGGAACCACCGCCACCAGCGAGCACCACCGTGAGCCCCCACAACAGCCACGGCAGGTCAAGCGCCCCTCCTCTGTGTATTTTTTTGGTCGTCTTCATTTGCATGTAGAACGTGAGCAATTCACGTTCTCCATCAAATGAAATATTATTAGGTGGTTACTGTATAGAGCATAGTAATCACCTAATTATAATTCATTGGTTACTGTGCTCAGTAATCAACACAGTAACCAGTAACTAATATATTGGTTCTTTTGGGTTGGAACATCAGCTCAACCCATACGGCTGGGTTGAGTCCAGCCACAAGTAGGTTCTCTTTCAGGTCAATTCTAGCCCGATTTCATTTTTAGCAGATTTCAGCCTAATTTCCTTTTAGGTTGGGTCCGACCCATAAAAAAATTCAAAAAACTCATTTTGAAATTTGTGATTTTCTTGTGTAAATTTTTAACAAAATTTTGATTAATATTGGTTTGTATTTTTATACCGTAAAGATACAAATATGATATTAAAATACCTGGTTTTCGTGAAAATATTGAAAAAAAAAAGTTTTGTTTTCATCCATATGACCAAGTCTCTCAAAAATAAAAGAAAAAAAATCATATTGTATTTTCATATAACAAAGAAAATTTCAAAAATATGTATTAGCATGCATTTTGGCTTTAATAACTAGTTTATTTAAGTCACGAGAACTAGGTCAATATTTCAAAATTTTCAAAAAAATTATTTTGTTTTTTTTTTAATAACTAGGGTTATAACCTTATACATAAGACATATTCCAAATATTAAATTCTTTTATTGACGTCAAAACGGTTATGTTTTACCTGATAAAATAAGGATCTCCTTACCAAGAAGAACTTTTCTTAAACCAGAGGCAGACCAACAATTAAAAAACACGACAAGACCTTAGATTTTATCAGATAATTAAACAATGCAGCCTACCTTAGGTAGGGCATATTTGGGGTGTTAATACTATTTTTTTACGTAACTAGTCCCTGTACCCAATCTTTGAGACCAATTATAGTTCTTAGTTACCAAAATATTAGGTGGTGACTCCAATTCTATTTTTCCATAGATAAAAGATAAGAATTCCTTGTCTCCCCATATTTGCTAGATAGATACCGGATAATATAGGTTATGAGAGTAGATATTTCATCTACGACGCTACACACGTGCGACAATCATAAGTGACTCATCCAAATTATATAAGTTAGTTAAGTAAGACTCTATTTTATAGTATTAAACATATTCGATTAATGGTAACCTTGAATGACTCAACCTGTAATGTGCCCACCAATACCTAAACTTGTGCAGGTACCAGCCGGGTAGCCATGAGTTGTGCTTTGCTCCGCAATTCTGTAGTAGAGTTCACCATTTGGGGCACCTGCCTGAACCCATGCACTATTATTGTCGATATCAACACTAATGGAATGAAGTTCAGCGACGTCAACAACAACGAAAGGTGTATCATTTTCAGAAACATAAGAGAGTCCCTCATAGTCATGGCCTCCACTGCGGACTCTAAGGTGGATTCCAAGCTGTTTTGAGCAAATTACAGCAGCTTGAATGTGAGATTCTTCCAAAGGAGTAAAGATAAACTCAGGTTTGGGCATGGAAGGCAATGTAAACCTGAGGTTTTGAGCAGAAGAACGTAGAATAGCGGTGAAGGAAGAGTTAACAGGAGAATACAAGACAGTGGAGAAAGGAATGGATGATTCAGAATTTCTTGAGAGACACTGAAGAAACCTATCCTGATCCTGAATTGGATGTGAACCCATCCGAGATGGTGTTAACACAAGAACTACAAGTATTGAAAGAACGGAAAATCTGAAAGGAACCATTATCCTCCTTTCGCTGCTTTGGCTTTGTGTTCAAGAATTCAATTCTCACGAGTTGTCTTGTAGATATTGAGCTAATCCTATATAACATCATGTTGGCAATGTATGTTCTCTGCATGTAACCAACTTGGTGCAACTAGATATTGACTCGTGACATTGAAATTGGTACTGAATGTGATTGATTTTGTAAGCAATCCAAAATCTTCCATTCATGTTTAGATCATTTAATATCTGGCACAAGATCGAAGGAGATATATGCTCTAAGAGGGAGCATCATTTTCACACTTATTTGAGGATATATACTTCATTTTCATCATAGTCTGATAGCAGCTGAAAAGGGGGAAACATCAAATCCCCACTGCCCCTTCCCTAATTAAAGGCTAGCTATCTCTTTCCTTGTAACTGAAAAAGGAGAAAAAGAAAAAAAAAAGGAAAAAAGAAAGAGGTCCAACTTTATTTTTATTTTTGTAATTGCTGCTTAATATTATAGTTTGTTAAAGAATCATTTTTAACTTAAAATGTTAGATCAATTCCAATATATAATTTATATTATTTTGTAACGTATTCTTTAAATAAAAAATTGGTTCAAGTTCCAGACACATTTCCAACTTTCTTGCGATTCACTGATATGATGAAGAAGGAGTGTTTTGATACATTAAATTTAACCGAATCATTTCCATAGCGGTTCAAATTGAATTTTATCAGATTATATACTTGTCAAACTTGCCAAATCTGAGAATTATGATGTGGTTTTAGGCAATTTTTCGATTTTATTGCTTTGACTACGAGCACGCACCTTTCTCCTTTGTCACATTGAACTCTAAGAGGAATTCATTACAGTTCAATCACTACAAGATTTCACAGTTACACCGACGGACATATTCCGTCGGTGTGTGATAGACATTTTGTCGGTAACGTATTTACCGACTAAATTGCCGACGGAATACTCCCGTCGGAATACCTTTTGTCGGTGATTCCACATTCCGTCGCTATATCGGTCGGAAATACAAAAAAAACTTTTACCGATGGTTTTACCGACGGACCGTGCGCGTCAAAAAAAAAGTTTCCCGCTTGGAATATACCGACGGAATATTTTAATACCGATAAAAATACCGATGGAATAAATCCGTCGGCAAAAGTGTCGGTGATATTTAATACCGACCGAATATTTCCGTCGGTAAATACGTCGTGGAATTTATACCGACTGATGTTTTCCGTCGGTGATGGTCGGTGACGGTGGTAAACACTGTCCAATGCCGACGGAGTTATTCCGTCGGTAAATCCCTGTGTAATTGTTTTTTTTTAATTGTTTTTTAATTATTTTGAAAAAATGATATAAATTAATGGTAATACAAACCAATTATGCAAATAAAATTTATATTAAGCAACAAAAACTCAAAGTGAAATAATATTCATTACAAAATGAATGTGTTTCAAAAAAACATTAAACAAAATTTTAAATGTAAATAATGTTAATTAAAAATTAATATAAAGGTGGAGGAGGAGGAGGAGGAGGAGGATGGGGGTTAGGCGGCCAAAAAGGATTAGGCGCACATGTTCCACCTTGTGTCATGTTCATGACCATTTGCCGAAGCTCTTCATAGGCCGCTCTTTGTTGTTCAGACTCTGCTCTGTGTTGTTCGTTCGCCAATCTTTGCTCTTCTTTGAGTTGTGTGTATGCCTCTGATAGGTGGTCGCACCTTTGCTGCAAGGCCACAAACTCCTTAGATTGGGAGCTCGATACAGATTGGGAGCTCCCAGCGGTTGAAGCAGTACCGGTCGACCGCAAGTTGGCCGCGGTAGTGTTGGAGAGCCCGTAAACCCGATTTTTATCGGGTCCACCTGACGATCCAGCCTCCATCCACAAATCCGGATCGAATTCCGGATGGGTCGATGGATCGTCCCCGTATCTCTCCCTCAACCGATTATTATAGGTCTCCTGAAAAAAAAAATCATCATATTCAATTCAATAAACATAATAATAACTTACAAAATAAAATGGTTGAACAAACATACCACAAAATGTTGAGCACGGTTGTCAACGAACTGTTGCGTCCCCTTTTGGCGGTCATGACTTCGCACGTGCGTCTCTACAAACAACTCCATAGGGCTCGGCTCACGTCCAAGAGACGTAGCCTATAATGAAAAAAATGTACTAACAACAAATTAATTGAACGATATATTTCATTTAAGTTAATCTTACCATCTGTTTCGCATGTGCAGAAAACGGAACGGAGCCGCCGGTGTGCGTTGTCACCGAGCCATGAATTGGCCGATTCCGGTTGCCAGCACCAGATTGTGAGCGTCGAGTGAACCGCTCAGACGTCACGTGCTGAACATAGTGCGGCCATATATCTTCCGGGATGTATATTGGTTTGAAATCCCTCCAAACCGCAACATCGTTCCAGCCTTGGAACCCCTTATCCCTCGCTGTTTTTTTTTGCTTTTTTCTGGCTGTCATACCAAAAATCACGCAACCTAATTCACGCACGAAAAAATTACATTTCGAAACATAAATAATTATGTAAAAAAAAGTCGTATTGTTTTCGATTTACCTAATTGCCCGTGATTTTCCCACACCCTCCTCACAACAGTGTCATGTTCATCGTCCCAGCAGAATCGATGCTGTATATAAAAAAATATTTTTTAAAATGTTAATAATTTATTTACAATTATAACTTGAATTTATTAGAAATAAGCTGAAAATTATATATTAACACGAACCTCAAATCTACGAAACCATGCATTGATTTGAGGCATCCATTCAGGATGTCTGGATATCTGACTCCATTGAAACAATGGAATCTCCATCGACGCTTTAAACGCCGATGATATTACTCGGGCGGCCTCAATGTTTGTGAACCTGAAAAGAAATGAAATTAATTTGTGATTACTTCATAAATTATGTTTTAAATTTGTTTTTTATATATAAAAAAAATTGAAACCTTAACAAACTTACATTGAAAGATCGTCCTTCCACTGTGCCTCGTACTAGCGGGTAAATTGATTCCGCTTCGAAGGCACGCCACGTCTGCGATGTGAAACATCGCTAGAAGAGGCAGCATCGGTTGACGGCGCAGGTGGTGTAGGTGCCTCTTCTTGAGAGGCACCTAAGGAAACATCATCATCGCTGCTAGACGAACTTGATTCGACTGGACGACCAGCTCTGGTTTTCATTTTGCGCATCTAAACAATTTTATATTAATAATTGTATAATAAAATTCAAAAAGTTAAAAAAAAATTGGCAGCACCTCCCTATACTGGATACTACCCAATCCACAAACCTGCAAATATTAACAATAGCCACAACCAATCGAACCAATCTATACTAATTATTCCAACATATTCAACTATTAATCCTAAGATAAATTCAACGTTAACAATTACAATTCACAAATTAATCAATAATTATATTCAAAACAATAAAAAATATGACAAAAAATAAATTCAATAAATTCAACAAATTATACTTCAACAAATTAATCATTATAATTCAACATTAACAATTATAATTCAACAAATTAATCATTATAATTATGACAACAAAACAATAAAAAATATTCAAAAAATTCAAAAAAAAAACCTACATCAATAAAAGGAACGAAATATACATACCTTAATAATGTGACACAAAACTTTATCTACATTACCAAAACAAACACCAAAACAACAAAATAACAAAAATAAAAACAACTAAAAATAAATTAAAAGTAAATAAATTAAATTGGAAATCGATAATTATTCCAACAAACGCAATTATTAATTCTAAGGTAAATTCAACATTAAAAATATTAATTCAATAAATTAATCAATAATTATATAGGCAATACAACAATAAATTATATTCAATAAATTAAAAAAAAATATAGACTAACAATTAAATTAACAAATATTCAACAAATTCAAAAAAATTCAAATATTCAACTTTAACTAATTCTAAGTTAAATTAACTAATAACAATTCTAACAACACAACAACAAAAAATATTCAATAAATTAAAAAAAATATAGACTAACAATTAAATTAACAAATATTCAACAAATTCAAAAAAATTCAAATATTCAACTTTAACTAATTCTAAGTTAAATTAACTAATAACAATTCTAACAACACAACAACAAAAAATATTCAATAAATTAAAAAAAATATAGACTAACAATTAAATTAACAAATATTCAACAAATTCAAAAAATTCAAAAAAATTCAAATATTCAACTTTAACTAATTCTAAGTTAAATTAACTAATAACAATTCTAACAACACAACAAAAAAAAATATTCAATAAATTAAAAAAATATATAGACTAACAATTAAATTAACAAATATTCAACAAATTCAAAAAATTCAAAAAAATTCAAATATTCAAATTTAAATAATTCTAATTAAATTAACTAATAACAATTCTAACAACACAACAACAAAAAATATTCAATAAATTAAAAAAAAAATATAGACTAACAATTAAATTAACAAATATTGAACAAATTCAAAAAAATTCAAATATTCAACTTTAACTAATTCTAACTTAAATTAACTAATAACAATTCTAACAACACAACAACAAAAAATATTCAATAAATTAAAAAAATATATAGACTAACAATTAAATTAACAAATATTCAACAAATTCAAAAAAAAAAGGAACGAAATATACATACCTTAATAATGTGTCAAATTCAAAACTTTATCTACATTGCAACAAAAAACACCAAAACAACAAAAATAAAAACAACTAAAAATAAAATAAAATAAAATAAATTAGAAAAAAAACACATACCTTTTAATATAATGAAGATTTACAACACCAAATCTTGCTAGAGATTAAAGGTGAAAGTGTTTAAGGATTGAGGGGAAAAAAATGAAAAATCTGAGGTGAAAAACGGAGGAGAAGCGAAGCAGCGGGGAGAAGAAGAAAAAATGAGGCGAAGCGGCGGGGGCTGGAACTTATAGGGCAATTTTACCGACGGAATTAACATCCGTTGGTAAAAGGTAAAAAATTCCGTCGATAACAGGTCAAAAATTCGTCGGTATTTTTTGAATTTCGCCCCGAATTTTTAAAAGCCCTCCAAATTTTTCGCAGTCCGTCGGTGATTCCGTCGGTAATCTGACAAGTTCAGAGGCGCATTCATTCACACACTTTGGAAATCGCGCGGTCCGTCGGTAATATGTGTGACCGACAAATTACCGACGGACCTAGTCCATCGGTGAACCCGTCGGTGATTGTGGCATTTTGTTCTAAATATTTTCGAGCTTACTGTGATATGCCGACAAATTATAATCCGTCGGTAATCCCGTCGATGGTGGTGTTATGTTTTTCGAGCTCACTGTGAGATGCCGACGGATTATATTCCGTCGGTATAGTTGTCGGTGAAGCCGTCGGTAATTTCGTCGGTGTTGGTGGCATTTCGCGTAAATATTTTCAAACTCTCTGTGAATGTCCGTCGGTATGGACGTCGGTGATTGTGGCATTTTGTTGTAAATATTTTCGAACTCTCTGTGAGACGGATGTTTATCCGTCGGTATGGACGTCGGTAAGTTTGCATTATGCAGGAAAGGTTGTCTTTGTATTGCCTGTTTACCTTCCTGTAATAACTTAACTGATAAACTGTCTATCACATAAAACAATAACCACATTGCTTAAACAATAAATATTTTGTTTTACAAAATACATCATCAATAATCTAAATTACATGAGACAAATTTTTTTACATAGAGCTTCATTTTCATAATTAGTCGGAATTTTCTTCTTCTTCCTCATCAATTGAATTGTCATCATCTTCATCGCAATCTTCAATATGAATATCATCT
Organism: Populus tremula; assembly: GCA_964019445.1. NCBI lineage: Eukaryota > Viridiplantae > Streptophyta > Magnoliopsida > Malpighiales > Salicaceae > Populus > Populus tremula. The sequence continues at coordinate 133,773 of CAXHTJ010000914.1, forward strand.
TCTTCATCGACATTTGCTTGTCCGCTAGAGCTGAGAACAACATTCAACTCCTCTCCGTCAATATCAACAAGACTATCATCGAGAACTCGAAAATTTGAATTTTCTTCCAATTCAATCGAAGGAGCAACTCGATATGGTTCAACCAACTCACGAACTTGAAAGACTTCATCTCGTACACTTGTGTCTTCGTTCTCATCCTGAACAACCTCGACACAACCCCGTGGTTTCGTTTTTAAAACGGACAACCAATCAACTCTTGAACGATCCTTTCTAAATGAAGGGGTGTATGTGTAATAAACTTGTTGACATTGCTTTGCGAAAACAAAGACATCGTTTATGTTGCGGAGTCTAGCTTTTGAGTTGATTTCGACCAGACCATGGTGCGGATCAACTCTGATTCCTCTGTCCGTCGTGTCATACCAATAGCATTTGAATAAAAACACTTTATTCTGCTCGCTATGATATTGCAGTTCGACGACCTCTTCTAATCTACCATAGTAGTCAACTTCTAACTGGCTACTTGTGGATCCCTTAACACAAACACCGCAGTTGTATGTCTTTCTTCCTTGCCCGTATTCTTCAGTATGGAAAACATATCCATTGACAAAATACCCGTTGTAGCACTTAACTTTTCTTTCAGGGCCGAGGCTCAGTGAAGACAATGACTTGGGCGCACTCCTTCCCATTTGATAAACCTTGTAAATATATGTAATTAAATGTACATCAATACACGGTAAATGAACGAGAATCTCGTAATTAACAGTATATTACTGACAAAGTTTAATTACTATTACACATATATAGACTTACTGAATAAATGGTCTCAGCTCATCACAGTTAAATAGAACATAGTTGTGTGCTTGTTTGAATTCTATTTCCGACAAATATCTTCCTCTTACGGCATTTTTAGGTGTGGGTCGTCCAGTATTGGAGAATATTGACAAGTTCCCACTAGAAGGCACTTCGCCGCCATCGTCATGCCGTGGAACGCGATTGATTCTTGTTCTCAGATGAGGTTCGAAATAGTACGAGATAAATGTTGATATCTCTTCAACAATATAGGCCTCAGATATCGAAGCCTCAACATGCGCCTTGTTCTTAACCTTTTTTCTTAGATTAAACAAGTACCTGCATTGAAGTACAATTCAAGTATTTTCAAATAAGAAAAACATAGAAAATACTTTAAGATATGAATTCCATTGCAACTGTAATATCTCACCGTTCGAATGGGTACATCCATCTATACTGGACCGGTCCTCCAGCTTTTGCCTCGAACGGTAGATGTATAGGGAGATGCTCCATTGAGTCAAAAAATGAAGGAGGGAATATCATCTCAAGTTTGCATAGTGTCTCGATGATATTCGTTTGAAGCATCTCAATGTGCTCAACATTCATCTTGCTGGAGCATATATCTCTGAAGAAATGACTGATCTCCGTTAGTGCATCCCATATTCCCTTTGGCAACAAATCACGAAAAGCTAATGGGATGAGTGTTTGCATAAACACGTGGCAGTCATGGCTCTTCATTCCATACAATCTGCAGTCCTCTATGTTAACAAGCCTTGATATGTTCGATGCATGTCCATCCGGGAAACGCAGACTCTTAAGCCATTTGTAGACTAGCAGTTGTGCGTTTTTCTCTAACACGAAGCTTGCCCTTGGTTTTGCAACCCGTGACTCGTCATAAACCAACTCCATATTTTTACGGTTACAGTATAAAGCTATATCCAATCTAGCCTTCATGTTGTCCTTTGTCTTCCCCTTCACATCCATGACGGTGTTGAAAATATTCTCAAACACGTTCTTTTCGATGTGCATGACGTCAAGGTTATGGCGGAGAAGATTAGTCTTCCAATACGGAAGCTCCCAAAAGATACTTCGCTTTACCCAATTATGGGTCAAACCAAAACCAGGAAACTTTTGCTTACCTGATTGAAGGCCAAACACAATGTCACCGTACTCTGATACAACATGATGCAATTCTTCACCAGAAAGACGCGGGGATGCAACATCTTTTTCAACTCTACCAACAAAGAAATCTTTTCTGTTCTTTCTGAACCTGTGATTAAGTGGCAAGAAGCGACGGTGACAGTCAAAAAAAGAAGCTTTACCTCCGTTTGCTAGCGTGAATGCCTTGTTGTTTTCCATGCAGTATGGACATGCGAGTTTCCCATGCGTGCTCCAACCAGAAAGCATTCCATAAGCTGGAAAATCACTGATAGTCCACATCAAAGCCGCCCTCATAAGGAAATTTTGTTTCCTCGATATATCATAAGTCAGAGATCCGGAGGACCACAACTGCGCCAGCTCATCTATCAACGGTCGAAGACAAACATCTATATTCCGCCCCGGGCTGCTTGGACCGGGTATGACAGTAGATAGAAACATGAACTCCGGCCTCATACACATTCCCGGTGGCAAGTTATAAACTGTGAGAATGACCGGCCAACAAGAATAGGGAGCAGCAAATGACCCAAATGGGTTGAACCCGTCTGTACACAACCCAAGTCGAACATTCCTTGATTCAGCAGAAAAGTCAGGATGAACACTGTTAAAGCGTTTCCACGCTTCGCCGTCAGAAGGATGCACCATCACACCATCAACGACATCGTGTGTTTGGTGCCATGTCATGTGCTCAGCAGTCCTTGGTGACATAAATAACCTCTGCAGTCTAGGTGTGATCGGGAAATATCTAAGTTTTTTATATGCCACTAGAGTCTTCCCCCTGCCAGTTCTGGGTTTGTAACGGGAATGCCCGCATGTCATGCACTCGGTCATCACAGCATTTTCAAGGTAGTATAACATGCAGAAGTTAGGGCACATGTCAATTTTCTGGTATCCTAAACCGAGGGGTTTCATCATGGACTTCGCAGCATAGAAGTTCTCTTTGAGCCTGTTCCCTTCTTGGTAAAATGCTTCTTGCCCAATCAATAATTTTGTCATACCCGGCCTCACTCAACCCGTGATCTGACTTGATGGTGAACACCTGTGCCACAGCCGATAATTTACTGTGGTTTGTGCAGCCATCCCATAATGGTTCGTCAGAATCTTTCAACAAATCAAAAAACCTAGCTGCCTCTGCATTAGGTTCTTCTTCTACGATTGGACATTGATTGACATTATCTTGATTCATTCTCATTGCATCCATAACCATGTTTCTGTAAGGATTAGTGTTGTCATTTGCCGCTTCATGCACGTTGCTAGCACTAGAAGTTGACCCAACCACCGTTTCTCCCATTCTCCTATTACTAACAAATACCTCTCCATGTGCATACCAACACTCGTAATCCTCCACAAACCCTTTGTGTAGAAGATGCATCATTACAACATCTGGATGCAGATACTTTTTATTTTGACACTTCCTGCATGGACACCTAATACCGCCTCCAGTAAAATTCTGGGAATAGATGTTGCGAAATTAATAAAACCCTGAACCCCGTTACAATAATCCATCCTCCGCAATCCTTGGGGTGAATCTAGATACATCCATGAACGATCATCCATGACTTCTATCGAACCTCTATAAAAAGGACCCATTAAGCAAGCTCTTAATTATTTCAAAACATAACATGTAATTCGGTAATTCTACAAATTAAGTTTTAACAATTTTCAAACAAATACAATCTTACAAAATCTAAAACAAACCATAACAAGTATAAAATTATACATTCATATACTACAAGTTTGTTTGAGAAATAACAATAAAACATGTACATCTACTAAAAAAAAATACATATACTAAAAAAATAAAATTGACATTTAAATGTTAAAATTTTAAAAGATAGAATTACTTACAAAAAATGATAAAATCCGTCGGTAAATCAGAACACGGATGCTGTGACCACAAAACTTCAAGAAATACAACTTGTTGTGCTGAGATGAGGAAGATTTTTGTTTTGGGGCGAGGGGGGGCTGGTTATTTTGCAGATGGGGAGGGTTAGGATTAGGAAGAAGAAGGAGAAATGGGGGAGGAGAGTGTCGGAAGAGTGGCCATATATTCACTTTTGCCGATGGACTTACCGACGGTTTGGATTCCGTCGGTGACTCCATCGGCAAAACCGTCGGTAATTCTGACGGGCAATCGACACGTCACCGCACGGACCTGCTATTCAAATCCCTCGGTGATTCCGTCGGTATTTTTAACGGTGCACCGGTCACATCACCGGTACGGATATGGCATTTCAAATCCATCGGTATTTTGGACGGTGAACAGGTTCCATCACGCGTACGGGCCTCAGGTTTTAATTCCGTCGGTGATTCCGTCGCCAAAACCTCCGCGCCACCTACCCGCCCTTTTTTCATTAATTTTGAATTTTCGATCGGTAATTCGGTCGGTAATTACCGACCGAATTACCGACGAATATTGTCCGTCGGTGATTTCGACCGAAAAATACCGACAGAAAAAATTCCGTCGGTATGTCCGTTGGTATTTAGCGAATTTCTGGTGGTGAATTATGCAATGCTAGCAGTATCATCCTCACCTTATTTTGGATTAATATTATTTTTTGTAATAAAAAAAGGAGTATTTTCTTTCTAAGATATTATAGAGAGCGAATCCAATTCTTTGTGCATCACAATTGTTAATTTTCAATAATGTTGTTTTTGGCTCAAATAAATTTCTTCTTTGAAGTTACTTCAAGTATGGTCTCTGGGTAAACTCAAAACTGAAAAATCATGAGGTTTCTGACTCCTTAATTAATTTTGTTCGTCAAGAGGTTTATACAATGACTTTGCTATTACATAACCATTAAAGTACACATACTTGCGTGTCATTTACTTTAATATATTCATAATAATTGTAAATGAAAGCAAAATTCAAATTTATGGAGGCAGGGGTTTTTGACACCAAAATTGAGGAGAAATGAACAAAAAGCAGTCTCAAAACATAGGTTCGGTTTTTGTATTTAAAAAATAAAAAAAATATTATTTTAATAAATTTTCAACTAAATATTTTTTAAAAAAGTATTATTATTCCAAACACTAGCATTCAGTTGCTGATATAATTTTTTTTTTTAAATATATTTTAACATATGTTCAAATAAAAAATACTTCTTTAAAAAACCAATATTATAATCCAAACCCTAGCTTATTATGCAAGTGATTGAAATAGTCTTAGTATCTCTTGCATTATTCCTTTTAAATAAAAAGTGCCATAAGAATCACGCTTCCTTCGCTCCACAGCCACAGATTTGTTGGAGTATCATATTATTCAACAAAGCTAATAATTAAATATATATGAGACGAACTCATCTATTCAGCAGCTGCTGATATAAAAAATTTTAAAAAATAAAAAAATATTATTTTAATATATTTTTAAATAAAAAATATTTTAAAAAAACCAAATCAGTATTATAATCCAAAGACTAACTTATTATGCAAGTGATTGAAAAAGTCAGAGAGTCTCTTGCATTATTCCTTTTAAATAAACAGTGCCATAAGAATCACGCTTCCTTCGTTCCACAGCAAGAGATTTGTTGGAGTATCATATTATTCAACAAAGCTAATAGTTAGATATGAGACCAACTCGTCTATTCAACAAAGCTAATTAAAATTCAATGCCATAATGTTGTTAATGAATAATATAATTTTTTTGGATTTTCATCAAATAAATTAAAATTTTAAATTAAAATGATTATTTCGTTCAAATGTTTTTTTGGATTTTCATCTAATAAATTAAAATTTTAAATTGAAAGGATTATTTGATGACCTCAGTTCAAATTTCTTAATTATCCTCTCAATCATTGATTGCACTTTGGCCATACTGGATATGATCGGAAACAATGTGCACTGCATCATCACCTCCAGAATCACCAGCAGCATCACCATATCAATAAATTGTACAAGTGTTGCCTTTAACATGGTTTAGAACTTTTATAATTAAGTAATTAAGAGTTTTAAATCTTAAAAATAGTTTTAAAAAAATTAAAGCACAGGTTAATAATAATTCTATATAAGTTTTAAATTTAAAAACTTTTCACCACAAAAAAATATATATGTTAAAAAAATAATATAAAACTATTTTCAAAACACAATCTAATTTTTTTAAATTGAAATAATTATTTAAGAACTTTCATCGTCATGATTCATTCGCCGCATTATGTTTTTGTTGACCCCAGGCCTCATGCCTTTTCAAACAATGACCAAAAAGTCATTCCAAAAAGTCTTATCAATTGTTCAGATTAACAATTCAATTCTAATGTCATCTAAAAAAATTCTGCTATGCAAAGATTGCAGAGTAATATTATATTCCTAAGATAATGTAAGGATTAAAACAATTTCCGGTCACCTCATCACAGCTCCTCTCTATAAGAGAACACCTTGAGACATCAATTCTTGAAGGCAAGCTAGAGAGGCAAGAAAACAGGAAAAATGGTGACTTCAAGATCTTCCATACTTTCAATACTTGTGGTCCTACTCCTATCTCCATTTATAGTTTCACTTCCAATTCAGGATAGGTTTCTAAAATGTCTCTCAAAATATTCAGAAACATCCTTTCCTTTTTCCAGTGTCTTGTATACTCCACAAAACTCTTCTTTCACTAGTGTCTTACAATCTTCTGCTCAAAACCTCAGGTTCACCTCGCCTTCAGTACCGAAACCTGAGTTTATCTTCACTCCTTTACAAGAATCTCACATCCAAGCTGTTGTTGTTTGCTCTAAGCAGCTTGGAATTCACCTTAGAGTCCGTAGCGGAGGGCATGATTATGAGGGACTCTCTTATGTTTCAGAAATCGAGAAACCTTTCATTGTTGTGGACCTTGCAAAGCTACGGTCTATCAGCGTTGATGTTAAGCATAACAGCGCGTGGGTTCAGGTGGGTGCCACAAATGGTGAACTTTACTACAGAATTTCTGAGAAAAGCAAAACCCATGGCTTCCCAGCTGGCACTTGCACAAGTTTAGGTATGGGTGGGCACATTTCAGGAGGTGCATATGGTGCCATGTTGCGAAAATATGGCCTTGGAGCGGACAACGTCGTTGATGCACATCTAATTGATGTTCATGGTAGACTTCTCAACCGAAAACTCATGGGCGAAGATCTTTTCTGGGCCATCAGAGGAGGTGCAGGGGGGAGCTTCGGAATTGTCACCGCCTGGAAGGTAAAATTGGTTCCCGTACCATCAACCGTGACAGTATTTACCGTTACCAAGACGTTAGAACAAGGTGCAACTAAGATCCTTTATAGATGGCAAGAAATTGCTGATAAACTAGACGAGGATCTTTTCATCAGAGTACTCATTCAGAGAGCTAACGTCACCTCCCAAGGTAAAAAGAACCATTGCTACCTCTTACAATTCCTTGTTTCTTGGTGATGCCAGCAGGCTTCTTGAGATAATGCAGCACAGCTTCCCTGAATTGGGTTTGACACGACAAGATTGTATCGAAACAAACTGGATCAATTCCACCGTATATTTAGCTGGCTTCTCAAATAATACTCGTCCTCAAGTTTTGCTTCAAAGAACGAACCTGCTCAGGGCCTACTTCAAAGGCAAATCTGACTATGCCAAAGAATCCATTCCTGAAAAGGCACTTGAAGGGTTATGGGGAGAAGTTATTTGAAGTAGAGAGTCCTTTAGTAGTGTTTACTCCTTATGGTGGAATGATGAGCCAAATTTCAGAATCTCAGACTCCTTTCCCTCATAGAAAAGGTACCAAGTTCATGATCCTTTACTGGTCCACCTGGCAAGATGCAAAGGAAAACGTTGCAAAGCATATAGATTGGACTAGGAAGGTTTATAGGCACATGACACCTTATGTCTCAAAAAACCCAAGGGAAGCATATGTGAATTACAGGGATCTTGATTTGGGCATGAACAACAATTCTAACACAAGTTTTGTTGAAGCGAGTGTTTTTGGTACTAAGTACTTCAAGGATAACTTCTACAGGTTGGTGCATGTGAAGACCAAAGTTGATCCTGATAATTTCTTCAGGCACGAACAAAGCATTCCACCACTTCCACTGCATATGAGATAAAGAAATTGAAGTGGCATTCATCTCCAGCAAACCTTAGTTGGATCACTAATTTCACAAGTCTTGATCGATTTTTTTTTAATACTTCAGCTAAATAAAGAAATGCCATGTTATGCAATCATGCCGTCTGGGGTTTATTTATTATTAATAAAAACTTTGCAACGAATAGTCCAATTTGTCGATGAAGAATGATGGAAAAATGTTTCGAGTTAAAATAGTCAACTAGGAAATTAAACACCCTTCTTTAGGTTTGTTGATTTTGCCACTGCTCTCATCAAACTATTTTTTTCTTTTTCTAAGTATCCCTTAGCTTTTCAATTTTATCATTCCATCTCTCTATTTTTTTTTAAATCTTTCTTTATTATTTTCATACTTTGTGCTAACTTCTTGAATCTCTTTTAATTAAATATTATTTTAAGCACATGTATAGCTAGGAACTACTAGTATTAAATTAATTCCAATAATAGCCATCAAACCTTATGACATATGATTTAGTTAGCACTTTAAAGTGTCATTCTCATTTCCCCCCAAATAGCCAAAATAGTTCCTGAAAAATTTGCCTACACCCCACTATTATCAAGTTGATATTTTATATTCATAACATTTCTCCAAGCTATGTGACATCATTATTACATCGCCATGACCATTTAAACAATATTGATTTGTTTTTTTGCCAAGAAAAATATGATTCCCAAACCCCCCCATCTCTTGGCATAATTAGAAAATTTCAAGCTACCTTACTGATTTTTGAAGTATTCATATCTCAACTCTAAAAAAAAATCTTTGCTGCTTGAAGACAATTTTCTTTGCCACTTAGAAGGAATCTTAAACAAGGACATATAATAAAGTGGAAGATTAGACTGGACAAACTTTATTAAACAAAGTCTTTCATGTATTGAAAGAATCCTACCCTTCCAAGTCCGAAGATGAGAACTAATCTTTTTCAAAATTAGTTTCCAAATGGAACGTGGTCTCGGATTGGCTCCCATAGGAAGCCCCAAGCATTTATCAGTGACATATATCTAATGATATATATATATATATATATATATATATATATATATATATTCAGGAAAGAATGGCAAATGAGAGAAAAATTATTAAATATAATAATTAATTAACATCTTAATTAAGGGCTAATTGAGTTCTTCGATCCCAATTATGGATAAAAAGTTTTGGCCCGTCAAGTGGATAGGAGCTCCATCTTGATATATAGACACTCAATGTAAAAAAGGGACAAGATGAGCCAGTTCTGCTCCATTCAATTTAATAGACGAAAAAAGAATAAAATTATAAATAATTTTAAAAATAAGAATTAAACTAATACACAGTTTAAGGCTAATTAATTTTGATAAACTACATGAACTAAGTTATAATTAATTCCTACTTTATACCCTCCTCCCAGACCTAAATAACTATATTTAATTATATTATTTTTATGTCTATGAATACATTCTTAAATTATTAAATTTGCACTGTAATTAATTAATTACATTAAAAAACGAATAACGAATAATATTTTAAAAAATTACAAAGAACCAAATATCTATTTTTCTCTAACTTTGACAGCAATCCAAACCCAAATTTAATTATAGCCTTTAATTTTTTATAAATATTGTTGTTACTCTTTTTTGGATCCAAAAAAAAATTCAAAAAATAAAAAAATAAATATTCGAAACAAAACGAAAAAAAAAATAGTAGTGAGAAGAGAATGTCAGAGCACCCAAAAAATAACCAAAAATTAATTAAGGAGGTTAAAAAAACAAATATTAAAATTTGACAGTATATTTTTAACTGATAAGAGCACTATTGATAAGGAAAATTGATTTTGAGGAAGAAAATTCCAAAATAAAATATTTATGGACTTAATTAAATTTTATTGAAGGTTTAATTGAATTTATAGAGGGTTTGATTGCAATAAAAATTGATTTTAAAGTCAATTTAGCCTTTAATTGAAAGAAGTTAAAGTTCAGGGGTCAAATTACAATTCTTAAGAGTTTATTTGGTCAAATCAGGAGCTTAATTGCATAAATATCAAAGTTTGATGGTAAATTAGGGGCTTGATTGAAGAAATCCGAAACCAATAACCAAACTGGAAAAGAAGCATAAATAGAGGAACTAGAATGTTTCGAATTAGTAGCCAAATTGAGAAAATTGAAAGTTTATTGATCAATTGAGGGTCAAATTGTATAAATCCGAGATCAATGACCGAAGTGAAAAAGATGGCCAACTTTAAGGTTGACATCTGATTTTGACAGTGATGCAATTGAACTGATTCTTAAAATCAAAACTTGATTGAACAACTAAAAAAAGAGAACTTATTTGGAAATTAACACATTTTGGCTTCATTTTTTTAAAAATGAAACGACATATTTTGTTCAAAACGATACCGTTTCATGTACTATTTATGAAAAAAAATCCCAAAATGGTACCATTTTGAATGACACTATATATCTTCTTCTTCCTTGACAGGCAAAGGCAAGGGAAGAAGGTTTTTCTTCCCTTCCTTTTGCAGTGTCCGTTTGTCTCTCTTCTAAAAACCCAAAACCCCGACATAACCCACACCCTCTCATGACCTACCGCCATGATGAAAAAGCCAGGAGAGTCATGCCTTGTAGGTGGTTCTAAAGCGATTGCACAAAGGCTGCCCCAACCACCTTATCCTTGTGCCATGACTAGACAAGGTAGTAGCTCTCTATTTCCCTTTCCCCCTTATAAATACCAGGGGAGAGAGAGGAGCGGGGGATGAAAAAAAGACGGGGGAGATTATAGAGAGGAGAACGAAAAGAAAAAAGAAAGACAGAAACAAAAGAAAAGAAAAAAAAGAAAGAGCAGAAGGAAACAGGGGAAAGCAGTGAGAGAAACGAAGAAAGGAAAGGGAAGGGCAAATAGAAAAGAAAGGAAAACACAGAGAGGGAGTACGGAAGGAAAGAAAACAAAACGCAAAAGAAGAACGAAAAATAGAGAAAAAGAGGAGAAAAACAGTCTATCTCCCTTTGTTACTAACAATAGCACCACCATCGCCACAACACCATCATGAGCCACCATCATCATTAGCAGCCACGTTGCTCCTACTCCAGGTAAGCTCCTTCCCCACTTTTGCTCCATCTTCTTACATGTTCTCCTTTTTTATCATTTGCATGCAAAACGTGAACGTGAACAATTCATGTTTTGCTGCAAATGAATTATGATTCATTATTGTGCTCAACATAATAACTAGTTAATGGTTTCATGGGCTAGGTCCAACCTTATTTAAATTAAGTCTTTAATATGGGCCAGTCTTGACTCAATTTCTTTTGGTATGAGTTTCGGCCCAGATAAGGTGGGCTCAACCCATATATTTGGGCTGGGCTAATATAATATTATATATTTTAGAAAAAAATCAAAAATTTCCAAAAATCCTATATGTTTTTGTGATTTTCTTGTGTCTTTTTCTACAAATTTTGATCAATATTAGTTTGTACTTTTATATAATAAAGATATAAATTAATATTAAAATACCTAGTTTTTTTTATTAAAAAAATATTAAAATTACAAAAAAAAAATATGTCTTGTTTTTATACATACAGTCAAGTCTCTCAAAACTTATAAGAAATTTTCATATCATATTTTTATACAATTTTGTTTTTTAAAATATATATTAACATGCATTTTAATTTTAATAACTAATTTATTAAAGTTATGAGAACTACGTTAATATTTCCAAAATTCCAAAAAAAATTATTTTGTTTTTGTTTTTTTTTAATATAATTAGATATTATAAACTTATATGCAAGACACTGATATTAAAACGGTTAGTTTTTTCGAAAAGCTTCGCTAATGAAAAGTTACAAGGCACTTTTATGAAATGCCCTCTCAAAATCAAAATTATGCATCTGGCCCATCCACTTTGCTTTTCTAGATTCGGCCCTCCTTGTCCCTTGGCACTTGACACCCAAAACTAAATAGTGGTGTGTCTATAAGTTATTTGCTTTGTAATTTTCATTTAAATCTTCAAATCTTCTACAGGTTGGTGTGCGTGTGAAGACCAAAGTTGATCCTGACAATTTCTTCAGGCATGAACAAAGCAGGCCTAACCATGTTCTATCTTTTGCTTCATTATTGTTTTATTTTATTTTTTTAACTCCAAAGTCTTTTCATAGATTCGCTTTAACATAAATTTTAAATATTATTTTAAATTTATATTTTAGTAATAATAATGTTATTCAACTATATGTATATGCCATGAAATTAAAATAATAATATTAATAATAAATTGTTCATAAAAACTCAATTCAAATGTCTTTTTATTCTTAAAATTTTTAAATAAATTCTTAATTTGTCCTTGTCATATTTATGATTCTTTTGTTTTAATTCATATAAAATATAAACATACTGTTTTTTTTGTTAACTTGATGTAATAATTATAATTTTTTTTTAACAAAAACTATTATTCTAGTTAACAATTGTGCATTTATTGAGATAAAATAGAAATACATTAATAAAAAATTATTTCAATAGATTTCTTCAAAACAACTATATTTTTAAGTTTACTTACAATATCAAAAAATTCTCTAAAACCTAAATATTCTTTTTTATTATAAAAATTATTATAATGATTTTTTTTAAATGACTGTATTTTTTAGTTTAATTACAATATTATCAACAATTTCTCTAAAACCTAAATATTTTTTTTATGTATAGAAATTGTTTTTATTCTCAGCAGGTTCATGCATACAAATAAGTAAATTGTAATCATTAGAACTTGAAGTTTACTATATATATAAAACAACAACTACTCTCTTTGTGTTTCGAGAGACGATGCCATGTTGAAGCATCTCAAGGAGCCGCAGACTTTATTTGTTTGGTGGAAAGTAGTTTTTATTTTTTTTAAAAAGTTAATTCCAAGAAAATATTTTTTGATATTTGGTAGTGTAATGAAAAATAAGTTGGAAAATACTTTCAAGTGTTTGGTTATGTCATGAAAAATGAGCTGGAAAATAATTTATTAATATTTTATTTTTCTCAAGTTTATTAAAATAATGAGGAACGGATCTTACAAATTAAAACATTGAATGAGAATGAAATTGAAAAAAAAATATAATTTTATAAATTATCTCAAATAAAATAAATAATAATCAAAATAATAGAGATCAAAATCTAAAAAATTTAAAAAAAATGAAAGATGAAGAAATTAAAATAATAATAATCAACATTTCATAAATTATTTCAAATAAAATAAGTAACAATCAAAAGAATGAGGACCAAATTTGATAGATAAAAAATTTCAATAAAAAATAATAAGGAAAAAGCAAATAGCAATTATAAAAATAAGGATCAAAGTTAATATAAAAATAAAATTTTAAGAGATGAAATTGAAAAATAAATATTCAAAACAAAATATAATAGCAATCAAAAGTTTGAAGATCAAATTTGATATAATCAGCAAATAATGACATTTCTAAATTTTTCACAATTTCCGGAGAGTGTTTTCCACCCAAAATTTTCAGGAAAACAGTTTCTTAAAAACCAAGTCAAATTTTTCTTTTACTGGAAAGTATTTTCTGTTGACCAACTTTTCTAACGGCAAACAAACACAAGAAAATTTGGAAAGTGATTTTCCGGAAACCACTTTCCGGAAAACAAATACAGCTAAAAGGAAAAACACTTTCCTGAAAATCAAACCAAATTTTTCTTTGACTGAAAAGTATTTTCCGTTGATCAAAAAGTGTTTTTCGTTGACTAAAAAGTGTTTACGTTGACCGGAAAATGTTTTCCGTTTACAAACTTTTCAATTGACAAAAAAACACATGAAAGTTTAAAAAATAATTTCTCGAAAACTACTTTTCGAGAAACAAACATGACCGTAAAAAAATATGTTTTTCTATTTTTTTTTTAACTGATTTAGAGCTTAAGGATTGGACTGGACTTGTCAGATACACTATAGTGAGCATCTCAAAATGGGCTAAACCCCAATATTTAGTAAATCTGCCTCATTTGAACTTTTATTGTTACAATAAAATAAATCATTATTTGGGTCTCCTATCCTGAAAATGGGATTAAGCCCATTTGGTAAATCTTTTTTGTTATTACAGATGATGATGAAGGAAAAAAATTATTTGGGGTATTTGGTTGTTAAGAAGCAAAATTATTTTTTATGAGAAAACAAACTTGTTTGATTATTTCTTTATCATCTATCATTGAGTTGTTATTCAGTTGTTTATTTTGAATTCAAACTTTACTTATACAGGAAATGATCTATTAATAATTTTTAATGATTTTTTAAGATTTTTTAATGATATAAAATTGTGGTGTAATAAAAAATTTTAGATAATTTTTTTATTTTTGTTGTAACAAATTAGTTTATTTTTTCTAACTGTTTTTTTGTCCTTGTATTTTACTTTAGTTATTGATTTTATAGCCTTTTCAATATATATATATATCAGATTGTGCAATTGACAAATTAATTAGCTTGGGTGAAATGTAAACCTGCTTAGATGTCATTTCCTAGTTTTCAAGTTAAACCCAACTCGGTGGGCGCCTTTGATTTTCTAGAACGCTTTTCAACCTGGGCAAAATTCGGTAGGCAACTTTTCAAATTTGATTGCTTCGACTACTTGCATGCACCTTGTCATTTTAAACTTTTCAGAAGATTGACTGTAAAAACAATTCAACGTACAAAGCTAGCAGTATTATCCTCACCTAATAGTTTTAAGATCTTTTACATGTGAGTATTGTTTTTTGTAAGATATGACAGGGAGCCCATAATTCTTTGCGCAACTGCTAATTTTCAATATTGCTGTTTTTACGGGTTAAAGTCAAAGAAGAAACTTAATTTTATTTGATTAACATTGGATTGAGATTGAATTTGGTTAAAACTATAAGAGGTTAAATCGTTATAATGAGATAAGGTCTAATTAAAAGGGTTTTCATGAGTTCAAAAATTAACGATAATTTAAAAAATCTTAAAATGAGCTTTTAAAGTTGTAGTTTTATTAATTTTTTAATTAATTTTAAATTTTTAGTTTTATTTTTGGATTCCATACTACTTTTTATTTTAATTAAAATATTTTGTAAAGGTTAGTTTCAAGCCTATTAATTAAATTGTAATTTTTTTAAGGATAGAATATTAAAAAAGATTATAATAAAATCATGAATTAGAGTTTGTCTATGAATTTGTTTTTGAAAATTCTGTTTTCTTTATTCTTACATTTCTTTAGCTGCGTCTCCACAACACGAGAAAAACAAGTAAAACTGACCGAATTTAAGATTACTTATTTCTAAATGTTTTAGGCAACTTTTCAATTTGATTGCTTTGACTACGTGCCTTGTCATTTCAAACTTTTCAAACTATTGACGGTAAAAAAATTATTGTATTATATAAAAAGCTAGAAAACAGAAGAAAAACACGTTTTCTTCATGAAATCATTTGAATTGTTACAATATATATATATATTTTTTTTATAACACATGTTTTTTTTTCTTCTTTTTTTGTTATAATTTTTTCAAAATTATTTTTGTTTTGAGGATAGAATGTTAAAAGAGATAATAAAATCATAGTCTATGTATGATTTTTCTTTTGAAAATTTAAGATTACTTATTTCTTAATGTTTGAGCCAACTTTTCAATTTGATTGCTTTGAATACGTGTCTTGTCATTTCAAACTTTTCAAAATATTTTATGAAGTATATAAAAAATTTAAAGAATAGGAGGGAAATCATTGTTAACTTAACATCAATTCACTGTCTTTTGTTTTTGTTTTTTTGAATTTTTATTATAATATTTTTTAAATTTTTTTATATCAATTTTATCTTTTAAAATTAAAATTATTGAAAATTTAGCTTCGTAATTTATTTCCTTTTATTTTACTTTTATATAAGGTTAGTGTAGTTTACGGGTTTGTGAAGGCAACCTAGATTGCCCCAATTTACAAGTTTAATGGTCTTTTTTTTTTAATTAAACTTGATTTTTTTGTTGTCATTTTTTCTATATAGTAGAAAAAAATAATTTTAGCAAAATCAAAAATAATTAGCAAAAAAAATCATCTTATTAAACTTTATAAAGTAACAAAAATTAAAAAGTGTGAGGAACACATTGCACCGTGAATGATTATAGTAATTCATAGTGTTTTGCTGTCTTTCTTTTTTCTTTTTCTTTTTTTGATTTTTTGTAATGATTTTTTTTCAATTTTTTTGTTGATTTCTTCTTTTAATATAAGAATCGTTACGAATTTGACTTCATAATTTGTTTCTTTTTATTTTACCTTTCTTCTGTAAGGCTAACATGGTTTTCATGTTTTCTAGAGTAACTCGGGTTGCCCTAATTTATGAGTTTAGTGAGGTGTTTTTTTAATTGAACTTGATTTTTTTTTATCATTTATTTTTTTCTCATATAGTAAAAAAAAATAATTTTATAAAAAAATCATGTTATTAAACTTTATAAAGTATATAGACCCACTCAAATGTTTAGCTAGTTAACTTGATTCACGTGTCTAACAAGTTTAACTTTTTAAAATTAGTTTTTTTTCATCCTTAGATATTATGTTAATTGAGAATTTAGTTTCATAATTGGTTTTATTTTGCCTTTTATGAGGTTATTGTAATCTAAAAAAAATCTCGGTATTGAGTTGGTTTTTGATTTAGCAATCATCCATTTTTTTCATCATATAGTTAAATAAAAAAACAAACTATAATCTTAGTGGAGTCCCACTACCAGAAAATCGGCAACGAAATTATTTGTCGGTAATTTTTACTGATGGATATAATTCTGTTTCTAATTTTGTTGCTCTATACCAAAGACCTTTTCTATCGGAAATAATTACCGACAGCATAGATTTCGACAACAATTCGGTCGGTATACCGAAATAATTATTCTGTCAGTATATACCGACCGAATTGCCGGTGGAATATATAGAATTTTGAAAAAATAGAAATAGTTTGATGACGTGGAATTTTTTTAGATGATTTTACCGATAGAATGATCGATGAATTCAAACCAGGATCTCCGTATAGTGACGTGGCCCATTCGTCGTCTTCTGACGAATTGTGTGTCTTACACCGACATAATTATTCCGTCGGTAAAATTTTTACTGGTGTAGTATCCATGACCCAGTTCACAAATTTAACGTCCAAGTCTGGCTTACCCGATTCACAAGTTTAATGAGTTTACCCACCGATAGAATTTGTTTTTTTTAATGATCTTTTTTAAATTTATTTTTTTTATTTCATCATTTAATATTGAATTGGTTAGGAAATAAAATGTATTATTGATTCTTGTTTGCTTTCTATGGATAATTGTCTCGAATAAGTGTCTTTTTATAGGTTGGTACTCAATTTTATGAGCATCTATTTGTATTATATAATTAAATAAAAAAGGTTTATAAGAAAAAGTTACTAAATCTAATAAAGTCCATAACCTAGGTCGCGAGGGACCGAGGTTGATCCAATCTATCATTGTTTTAATATTTAAAAATAAAATTATCATCTTAATGTCTTTTTTAAAAGTTAAGTCATGTTTTTTTCAATCATCAAAGTTGCATTTAAACCTACACAATTGATTGATTTAAGTCAAGCTAACTCTCACATGGTTTAATTAAAAACTTGAGTTAAACAAGAGTTGAGTTGGGAGATTTCAAAATTAACCCTCTTAGTTAGGTTTAATAACACTATTTAAAAAAATTCTTTATGCTCTGAATGTTTTATTTACATTTTTTCAAAAAATCAATCTAACCCATAGCGGAGCAAAGGCCAATATACTAGTTTCTAGCAATATCATCCTCATCTTATAACGTATTACTGTTATTTGTTGTTATAAAAAGAAGTGAGTATTTTCTTTTAAAATATTACTATAGTCTCCAACTCGCAAATAATTCTTTGTGCAATTGGTATTACTATAGTTAATTTTCAATAATGTTGTTTTGGCTACACATATTTCTATTTTGAAGTTACTTTAAGTGAACTTGATTACGGTTAAAATTAGTTAATGATATCATGGAAACATTGATATCAACAGTTCCATGAAAATTGGTTAGTTATTTCTGATGTGAAAGCTAATGATGTCAAGAATCATTGAAATCAACATTCTCGGAGATATTTCAAAGTTTTATGGAAATTGATTAACTATTTCGGGTTAGAAATACTTAATGACATCAATAGGTTGCATTGATATCTGTATTTGTGACAAACTTGATTGGTCGGTCCCAATAAGGGAGTCTAACGATACTATTAACATTTATTAGTATCGATATTACTATCCTAAGATTTGGAGAAAAAGAGATTTGATTAGCAATCCTATGGAGGATAGTTGATGGTACCATTGAATTGGTATCGATATTTTTGAAGGAATTGTCCTTCAGCATTAAAATATGACATTGGTTGGAAAATTTAGAAGTGGAAAGGAAAGTGTTAATTAATCCAGAAGGAATAAATTGAAAATTATTAAAAGCAGATTAGATGGAAAATTGTGAAGAATTTGATAACATGTAGCCTTAAATATTTTTTATTTGACTATTAATGTTAGTATTGCTTTTATGATAATTATTTTTCAATCTTATATTTGTTTCAGGTCCATCATATTCATGACAAGAGTAATATTTTCGATCCTTTATCTTTTCTATCATTTAAAACTAAAGAAATGCTAATGTATTTTGTATCTCCAGAAACTATTATGACTTAAATTATAATAATATCTTTTAAATAAAATGTCAGAAACATAATTTATATTATATTATCATGTATTAATGATTTTAATGTATGTTTATTTTTTTTTCTCATTTAAGTAATAATTAATACTCATTGTTATTACTTGGATATTTGAAAAATTATGGTTGTACCAATGAATGTCGATGAAAAATTAAGACTGAGAATGATTGAGCCGTGATTGAATAATGATCAATAGAAATGCATAGATTGTTTGTCAATAACGTGGGACTTTCAAGTATAGAGAAGACCATGCTGATATTTCAATAGAAATTTTGGCGAACCTCGTATGACTTTGTTTTTTTTTTTTTTTAAGATTTACCATGTTTTTTTTACCCTTCAAAGCATCTGATGGAAAATTCAAGGATTGGAATATTGATGTGAATTTGGAAACATATTGTAGAATGGTCGCACACGACAGAGAGCCAGGACTAATCCTTCCCTATACAGAGAAGATGGTATAATTCATTGTATGGTAGTGAACCATAGGGGCATCCATTGACGGCTACTGCCTCCCACCTACATGCAGCGTCACCTGACTTTAAGAAGGGTGAATCAGCACGGCATCAGGTTGATTCTGCATCCCTTCAGGCAAAGGTATCGTTTCCCGGGGCAACAGAGAAAAGATGATAGACCACCACCGATGGCACTGATAGTTGTGCCTAACCTATATTCATATCTTACCTTCATGGAGCAGCTAGTTAGGGCTATGGCAGCATGAACATCCAATACCGCTCCTGGACCGGAGAGGGTGACACTGAAGTCGCATAGCCCTAACATTGGTTGAGAAAATTAAAAAGGACTATAGATCAGATGCAGATGTCAGAAGAAATACGGGTAAATTGTATGACCTAGTTGTTGCCTGAGAGTACCCACGTTTAATGGAAGACTATAAGAGGACGATTGATGGTGATGAAACTTTCAATACAATTGAGATATTAGAAGCTCTTACGTGGTTCAACTTGAAACTTTAATAAATTAAAGAACCTTAAGCACATTCATTTACACAAATATTAAAAAAAAAATCAGAAAATCTTGATTTTAGATAACAGAAGATCTTACTCCGTCAAGTCATGCTCTATAAAAGCAGACAACATAAAAGGAAGATCCACCGTATATATATATATATATGTATATATTGATAAAACCAGAATACAAGTTGTAAAAATCAAAGCAGATGATAATAAGAATTGTAAGTTAATTAGTGAGGTTTTAAATTTGTATTTTTAAAAATTATTAGTTCAAGTTTTATAAATTTCAAGGTTATTAAAATTTACATAATTATTAATTTTAAAATTTATAAAATTAATTAAAATATATTCAAATTAATTCAGACATTCATATTAATAATAATAAAAAAAAATAATCAAAGCAGACGGAAGATACACAGGCATTGACAGCTAACAAAAACCTATAGACAAGAGCACTGTTTTGTATTTGTGGCCAATTCTGACATCGATTCGGAATACATCCTTCTGTATCCTCCTTTCTGCTGGCGTTGGCTCACGTATTATCAATAAAAACAAATACCCTTCCCAAATGTAAGAAAGTTTGACACGTTTAATTAACTAAAAGTTTCAATAGACACGTGCATGTTCTGGGCTAATCAAATTTTTTCCATGAATGGTTATATATACATGTAAAAAAATCAATATCAATTTAATAATTTAAATTTTTAGATAAAATTTCAAGATATAAATTATATTATTTTTTAAAATTAAAACTTTTTAGGGTTGAAATTTTTAAAAATTAATATTATCTTGTACTTCATTTTTATTAAAAAATTAAAAATAATATATTCAAACTCGTAACCGTTTTATTATAAAAAATTTAATATCATATTAAAAAACTATATTAATCTAATAATTTAAAATATTAGATGAGATTTGAAAATATAATTTATATATATATATATATAAAAAATATTGACATAAAAAATTAAAGATCACAAATATATCAATTGTTTAGAATCACAATTCAATTCTAATGTCATAATTAAACATTTTACTACAAAGACTTGAGAGTAATATTATATTTCTAGGATAATGCAAAGATTAAACCAATTTACGATCAACTCCTCACAGCTCCTCTATAAGAGCACCTTGAGACTTCAATTCTTCAAGACAAACCAAAGAAGCAAGAAAGCAAGCAAAATGGTGCCTTCAAGTTCTCTCATACTTTCAATCCTTCTGGTCCTACTCCTATCTCCATTTATAGTTTCACATGCACTTCAGGATAGGTTTCTGAAATGTCTCTCAAGAACTTCAGAATCATCATTTCCTTTTTCCACTGTCTTGTATACTCCGAAAAACACTTCCTTCACTAGTGTTTTACAGTATTCTGCTCAAAACCTCAGGTTCACCTTGCCTTCAGTACCGAAACCTGAGTTTATCTTCACTCCTTTACAAGAATCTCACATCCAAGCTGTTGTTATTTGCTCTAAGCAGCTTGGGATTCACCTTAGAGTCCGTAGCGGAGGCCATGATTTTGAGGGACTCTCTTATGTTTCAGAAATTGAGTCACCTTTCATTGTTGTGGACCTTGTCAAGCTCCGGTCCATCAGCGTTGATATTGAGCACAACAGCGCGTGGGTTCAGACGGGTGCCACGAATGGCGAATTTTACTACAGAATTTCTGAGAAAAGCAACACTCATGGCTTCCCAGCTGGTACTTGCACAAGTTTAGGTATGGGTGGGCACATTTCAGGAGGTGCATATGGTGCCATGTTGCGAAAATATGGCCTTGCAGTCGACAATGTCGTTGATGCACATATAATTGATGTTCATGGAAGACTTCTAGACCGAAAAGCCATGGGAGAAGATCTTTTTTGGGCCATCAGAGGAGGCGCAGGTGGCAGCTTCGGAATCGTCACCGCCTGGAAGGGAAAATTAGTTCCTGTACCATCAGCTGTGACAGTATTCACAGTTACCAGGACGTTAGAACAAGGTGCAACTAAACTCCTCTATAGATGGCAACAAATTGCTGATCAAGTACTAGACGAGGATCTTTTCATCAGAGTTCAAATTCGGACAGCTAATGTCAGTGGTCAAGGTAAAAGAACTATCACCACCTCTTACAATGCCATGTTTCTTGGTGACGCCAACAGGCTTCTCCAGGTAATGAAACACAGCTTCCCTGAATTGGGTTTGACACGACAGGATTGTATCGAAACAAACTGGATCAATTCTACTGTATATATGTCAGGCTTTGCAAATAATACTCCTCCTGAAGTTCTCCTTCAAAGAATTAACATGGACAGGGCCTACTTCAAAGGCAAATCTGACTATGCCAGAAAACCCATACCTGAAAAGGCACTTGAAGGGTTATGGGAGAAGTTATTTGAAGCAGAGAGTCCTCTAGTAGTGTTCACTCCTTATGGTGGAATGATGAACCGAATTTCAGAATCTCAGACTCCTTTCCCTCATAGAAAAGGTACCAAGTTCATGATCCTTTACTGGTCCAGCTGGCAAGATGCAACGGAAAACGTTGCAGAGCATATAAATTGGACTAGGAGGGTTTACAGTTACATGACACCTTATGTCTCAAAGAATCCTAGGGAAGCATATGCTAATTACAGGGATCTTGATCTGGGCATGAACAGAAATTCTAACACAAGTTTTGTCGAAGCGAGTGCTTTTGGTACGAAGTACTTCAAGGATAACTTCTACAGGTTGGTGCATGTGAAGACCAAAGTTGATCCTGATAATTTCTTCAGGCACGAACAAAGCATCCCACCTCTTCCACTGCACATGCGATAAAGAAATTGAAGTGGAATTCATCTCCAGCAAAGCTTAGTTGGATCACTACTTTAACAAGTCATGATAGGAGGACCTTTTGTTTTAATACTATAGCTAAATAAAGAAATGTCATGCTGTGCAATCATGCTGTATTGCGGTTTGTTTATTATAAATAAAAGCTTTGCATCAAATAGTCCAATTTGTTGAGGAAGAATGTTGAAAGATGTTTAAAATAAAAATGATCAACAAGGAAACACCATTCTTGAGGTTTGGCGGTTTTGCCACTGTTTTCATCAAATTTACAAAGTTAAAATTAAAATTAAATTAAGGGAGAGAGATATTAATGCTCCATTGTCCAATATATATCATAACCAGTAAATCACAATGACTTTTATCGACAAATATTTCCTTGTTATTTCTCTCAGTATATAATAATATCATTTTTTTGTCAGTGAATACTAAGAAATTAAAATATATTTGGAAATGAATGAATGAAAAAAATAAAATGTTATTATTACAGACAGAATTAGTGAGAAAATATACTCTTTACTAATACTCGTTGGTGAATCTGTCGATTATATTTATATTATATCTTGACACACGACCCCCTCTCCTCCTTCCTCGTTTCTTCTTCTTCATTTTTTATTTTGCAGAAACAACACACAACACCCACATATTTTGTCATAAATCAAGCTATCATCATTACAAATCTAGTCACCTAAACACTAAGTTTGTCAGCAACCCTATTCCGGTTCAATGTTTTTTTTGTTGTAACCCATCTTTAAAATATTGATTTTTTTTCCATTTTAATGTAGTATATGTGATTCATTTAAATGTTTACTTGTTTTATAGCGTTTTTCCATAGAAATTTATTATATAATTTATGCATGTTATGATTTGTTTGAAATTATAAAAAATTATATTTGTTTGTCATTTGATAAAAATAAGTTTAATTTTATAATTTAAATGTTTTATAATAAAATAAATTGTCACACTCAGCTATCATGGCGACCTTTAATTTTCTATAATAAAAAAAATAAATATCTTCTATTTTTGGGCTGGGTCTAACCCAGAGGCTTGGCTCGGTTACTTATTCAAACTAGTGACCCATCTTTAGACTTTGTTCGCGTGCATGAATGAATTATTCACGCGTGCATGCACAGTGAAAGAGTAATTAAAATTGAGGGGGAAGGAAACGCAAAGAACTTACCTGGAGATGATACTTCATTGCTAGCGTTTTTGGAAGAAGATTGGCGCTCATCTTTCTTCTCTTGTTCTCCCCTCTCCTCTGCACATTGAGATTTTCTGCTTATCTTTCCAGGATAACGATAAGGTGTGGAACTTTGTGATTTGGACACACTGGACACCAACAGTCCTGCCATTGCTGGACTGTTGGTGGTGGTTTCCTCGACGTTTTAATGGCGTA